>MQRK01229405.1:123490-142968 GCA_001938485.1 Girardia tigrina
TTTTTTACATTATTAGAAAAACTTTTGATTTTAAATATTTACTTATTTCAAATATTATTTATAAAAAATTATTTATTCAAAAATTTAAAGGATTATTTTTCACATGAGTCCTTCACAATTACTTTAATATTACTTTTTAGTTGCTTTTTAATATCAATCAATTACTTTTTTTACAGTTCCTTTCCTTCCTTCGCTTTTTAAACAAGTTTTCTTGAACTTTTTGATTCAACAATTTCTTAATCGTCTTGAATAGCACTTAAATAGATTTACTCGTTTTCAATTTATGCGGCGTCGTCTAGACCAAATATAATTAAGATAGGCTTGACTCTTTCTTAAACTTGAACTCGTAACTCACAATTTTCTTAATTAGTAATGACCTTTTTATATTATAATTTTTTAAGTACTTTCTTTTTAAATTAATTGTATTTATTATTTTTATTCTTTTGTTTATTATTTCCTCTAATTAATCTAAATTTGCTTTTCTTTTATTTCTTTAAACTTTTTCTATTTTCTTTATTTATTTATATAAAAAAATATAATTTTATCTTTCTTATCATAAATATTGAAAATCATAAATATTCACATTTATGAAAAAAATATAATTATTTATTAATTTAAATAAATAAATACATTATAAATTTTAAAATATTACCTCAACAAAAAGTAAAAATGTTTATTAAAAATTATACAGAACCATGGGAAACATTTTATTATTATTATTTGGTAATATTTTCGGAGTAGTAAAAATTTTATTAAAAATAATACAGAAGAAATAAAAATAAGAAAATGTCTGCTTGTAGAAAGACAGATGCGGGAATGGATGGTTATCCCTTTATCAAAAAAAATAAAAAGAAAATACCAAAATAATTCTTCGAAATATTTAATCAGTTAAGGGGTTCAATTTAATTGTATAACGTCTGTTATGATAGCTTTAAAATCATTATTTATATTAGATTTCGTAAAATCTAGGGTAATTTATTCAGCAAATGTATAACCATTTGTGGATAGAACAATAAATGTCCACGTCTTTATTTTTTAAATATAATTTGTTACTATAATTTTGTAAGTAATTAATGTCATAAATTTATCGTTTATTAATTTCGATAATTTTAAATCAAGGTATTGTAATTATTGGAAATTTGCAAATAGACAATTTGTATGAATATTCAATATTTGTTAGTTTCTAGATGTTGAAATGAATTTTCATTTCAATTCATGTTACAATCAGACTTCTGTTATCTGCCCCTCTATAACACACCTCTCTTATTACTGACGTCTTTGTTAGGCTTTTCTACTTAAGGTAAGACAGGGTGAGAAGGACCACCTAATTAATAAGATATCTCTGCTTTTACCTTTCTGGTTAACACAACGGTTATATTTTTTATCAATATTTTATATGCATAAAATATGACGATGTATTCTTTATTACAAACAAAAATCAAAGATTGGCTTACTTTTATTTGAGCTTATCAATTATGGTTTGACAAAATATTTTCAATATTTTTGCCGCATTTTAATTGCTTATTTTTCATGCACGAAAATTGTCTAGTTCGGTTTGTTTCATACTTTGAATAAGTAATATTATATTTCCATTTTTTGACTAACAAGTGAAAAACATTATGATTACACAAGTCAACACATTTTTGACTTTGACAAATAATGGCTAGATTCAGCTAGTTTATGTCCGAAAACTAATAAAAATCAAATTCATATCGCAAAGACTTTGATTTTGTGCATATAACATTAATATTTCAGATTTTCCCAATTTTCTATGAAGACTATCTGAATAAAGTTCAATTTCTGACTAGAGCAAGCATGGTTATAACTGGAATCAGAAGAGAAAGAAAGAGTTTAGAAAGTGGGAAGGTATCTTGGTTCGACGATTATGCTGGAAATGTTCCCACTGCTCTTCAGAATAGGCTCCCATATTTTCTTGTCCAAGTGAGCATCCAATTCTCAATCCCATGGATTGGTAATTTCGGATCAATGTCTTGCCTAACTGCTCGTAATTGGGTTCCTTGAGATAACCCAGAAAACTGTGACAAACAGCAATAAAAGTGTACTAAGTAGCTTTCAGTGGTTTGGAAAGTTTCTTGAGGAACTCTGAACACTCCATAATTTTCTTTATTTAAGTACCGATGAAAATACATAGCTAAGATCTTAGCCTCGGACAATTGAGGAAAGAAGGCTTGAAGATATTTGAAGGCAGATTGGTCATTTTCTAATGCAGTGATAAATTGCTTCATTAATCCAAGCTTAATATGCAGAGGGGACATAAGTGTTGGGGTATTATTAAAATTATCTTTAATTTCAAATATTTACTTTTAAAAATACAAATCTTAAATCTTTATCTTTACTCGTAAATTTCTATTCTTTATTCTTTAATCAATAATCTTTAATCAATAATTCTTAATCAATAATCTTTAATCTTTTGATCTGACTCCAATTATTCAGAAAGGACTTCCAACATAAATATATGAATAATTAACACAAATTCTTTTATCAAACTTTATTTCAAATAACAAATATCAACAAGTCACAAATAATAATATTAATTCAATTCTTGATGACAGAATACAAACACAATCAATATTTCGTGCGAGTTAACAGATTACAGTAAAAACTGTGAATCTCCAAAGTCGAACGATGATTTGATTAAAACTCAAAGATTTTAAATTAAACCTTCTTCTCCCATACGGGGTACTTATGGTTTAACAATATTTTTAGAAGAATAAAATAAAAATAAAATAAGCTTTTACGTTACTTGTTAACGCGACTTCTTCTTGATTAAATTTCTTGCAAATATTTTTGGGCAAACTAAAACTAAATTTGCTGTTGCTTATATAGTAATTTTCCTCAGCCTTGAAAATTGATGAGATAAAACAAAGAGTAAAATATTTATAATTTTTGATGAAGTAAAACAAATATTTATAATTTTTAATATCAAGTTTTGTTAAACTAAATATTATTTTATTTGACATTAATTATTTTAAATTTTTACTTATATAAAATTTTATCAAGAAGTGTTCATATGCTTTTTCCAAAACCCTAACATAAGTACCTTTCTGGTTTTACAAGGGGTCTCCATTTGAAATTATTTCAACCAATGGAAAATTCTGTTCGTTGTGGTCAGTCCTTCTTTACATAATGTGCCGTATTATCTATGCTATCAAAGAGACAAAAACAAAGAAATGTAGTCTAAGTCCCCTGGAGACTCGTCAGGAAAGAAATCATCTTGGCATCTCCTATGACTTCCAATTGTTATACCTCATATCTGAACACGGTTAGCAGTGTCTTATATTCTGGTACTCCTCTTTCAGATGCACAGAATGAGCCCCTGGGATGGAGGGCCACTGGTTTCCATTATGGAGAAGAACATCTTTCAGACTCCAGTTTGAGCTGTTAATAAATATATGCCACTCTTGCGGGTTGCACGTGACGTCAATTTCATTTAATAGAGCTCCGACACTGTTACAGTAACGCAGCAAAATGTGAAGTGTAAAGAAGATGGAGAATGCGTGATATCATTTTCTTCGCTCTGTTACCTTCACACTGGAATCACGCAAATTCCATTCCTTCAAACGTAATGTTAGAAGCCTTGTACTTGCTTTGGAAATGGCAAGATCCCTAATTAAGTCATAGAGAAAAGTGTGGCTCTCTTGCATCACTCGGACTGGCATATGAATATGTTTATTTTAGAAATGCCTCGTAATTACAAGAGAACTAGCGAAGATTTTTTTGAACTGTACAGAATTTGTGAATCAATGGATGGAATGCATCGCAGGACGAATGGGAATGCGTGAAGCCAATAGAACGTTTGGAATTCCTCGATCGAATATTCATCGCTACAAAATGACAATGATGAATAAATCTAAAGGCTAAATGATTTTTGACACAGAACAAGAAAGATTTAACTCTGAATGTATTATTTATCTATGCAAGCGATGCTTTCCTTTGACAATTGGAGACATTTGTGTGAAAGCTTGTGAGTTTACTAAATTCGCTTACTAATTTCGTCAAAAGAGAGTGAAACATATTCCTGGAAACTGGGAGACTCATCGAATATCCTCACATAATTGGTGGTATTCATTCCATAAGCGCCATCCAGAATTATCATTGAAGAGGCCAGAAAATATATCTTAATTCCGTACTGAGGCATTTAGTCCTGAAAGAGTAGCTTTCTTTTTTAAACAAATAAATGAAATTTTCTCCGAATTGCAATTTCAAGACACTTATTTAAAATTGTGATGAAACGGGACTGTGTTCCGTGCCAGATATAACAAAAATATTTTGTGGCAGAAAAAGGCTCTTGTTGCGTTTGTTGTCACTCCCCAACAAAAGACAAACCTAATCATTCAACAATCAATTTATCAACCAATCTTTTCAATCAGAAACTCAAAACCAAATTCCAACAATATCTCGAATCACAGAAAAAACATTTTTTGTGATATTAATTAATAAAAAAACTTGTACATTTTTTCTATATTCAATTTTTTATCTGTATATTTTTCCACGAAAATCTTTTAAATATTTATTGTACAATTGTCTATTTTAATGTAACGAGTTTGTTTTATTATTCAAAATAAATTATTTTTCGTCGGAAATTTTTTAAAACGAATTTTTAAATCTTTTATTCATCCAGCATGGCGTTTTTCTCGTTCACGGCGTTTCCAGACTCCCAACAATCATTACAAAATTATTTAGGTGAACATCACATTAATAGCTCTAAACAAGTTCAGATACTCCAAGTTCCAGAAAGAGATACATCAACGACGTTTATTCCATGCGGGAATGCCATCAGTAGTTTTATTCCTCTATTTTTTTATTTTCAAAGGACCGTCACTGTCATCGAAAGATGAATTTCCCGAAGGAACCACTTTGTGTCACGCAATGTCTGGTTATATACACTATTAGATCTTTGTAAAAGTGGTTATAACGGAATGTTAATTCTTCCGTTAGAATCACTTTTAACCAATGAATACAAAAAATAAATAACAATAATTAACAATAATAACAAAGATAACTTTTAATCAAAAAAATACATGAGAAAAAAATATATACTCACAATCATAATCAGTAATAACAGTTAAATCCGAATTTTTAAAGTCATTTTTTAATTCCTCATTATTATTATCATTATTGATTGGCAAATTTTTATGTCTATTGATCGAATTATTTTTGGCTTTTGCTTGGAATTGGCTTTAATTTCGTGGGATTCGTTATTGGTTTTTTTCGACATAAAATAAACTTTGTATTTATTTGTCAAATAATATTAAAACAAAATTCATTTCAATTCAACAAATTATCCCAATCATTTGGAACACAAAAAACTAAAACATAAGGTGATTCGCTCTGCACCAAAATTGTGTCGCAGCCGCACACTCACATTGGCCCCGAACAGTGGCGTCAACAATCAATACACAAATAGCAAACAACAATATGACAAATACACAAACATACCAATTTTAATACCGGCAAACACAACATGCGACCCCCTGTGCCTGAAGTAGTGGGTACACTACAATCTTCATGGACTTTCTCCGATATTTCGAAGAACATAAAAATAGAATTGAAAGAAGGATGTGTCTTCTTATACTGAATGGACATGTGTCTCGTATTTCCATGGAAGCTCTGGAATTTACTTCATGCCGGATTCAGCAAAGTCAGTTAGAATAATGTCATCGGCGTCTCAAAACACCGTCAACATGACAGCCTTTCGGTGGCAAGTTGGGGACCGCATTTTCAGTGAGCTACTTTCTCCTGGACGTTTCCATTCTTGTGAATCTATTTAAGATTCGGGGACATAAAGGTACAATTGTATCTCGTCCACAGGGATGATATTATCAATGAAGCTGTCTCCAACATTGGTCTTTATCAGCAGATTCTCCATGCAAAGTTTCAAACGTCGTTTTAGCATTTCCTCCGTCAAGAAGCGTAGCACAAAACGTTTGCATAGTTTTCGAATACCATATTCAATGATGAGTGTATGCAGTGTGCCTTTGCGCACCTTTAGACGATCTGTGAGCTCTCTCATTGTTATTCTTCTCTCGTTTTACACAATTGTATTAACTTTTCATCAATTTTCAAAGGTCTTTCAGATCTATCTTAGCTTACCACGGAGGTTCTACCACTCTGAAAGTAATTGAACCAACGATAAATTGTTACTGTGGATAGCCACTCATGTTAGTCAACAGCTTTCAGTTCAGAAAGAACCTCTTCTCTATTTTTTTCATTTCAGAAGAAAGCGATTAACCTTACGGTATAAAAGTTTTTATTGGCATTTTTCGAATATTCGCAAAAATTGACTTTAACAATAATGGATTATTAAAACAAAATACATTTTCTTAACCATTATATAATGAAGTTTAAATGTCTATCAATTTTTTACTATTATTACTTCTATATTAGTCTCACGACATATTGGGCGCACCACGTAAAATTAAGTTCAATATTTTTACATAATAAATTGATAGACATCAGCCTAGAATAAATTAAATAATTCTATTTATCATTAAAATAATTTTTTTGTTTTAAATATGAATTATGACATTTCTGATATCAATGGAATAAACGCGACTAACAACTTGATTGCTTTCGTTTGAATCAGTCCATGAGATATTATTTTGTTGTTATCTTTACACTAAATTGTTTTACATGAATTGTTCAATTCACAAATAAATTGATGACAGTATGAGGGGTTAGTGTAGATTTTCGATTCGCTGAATAAGTTAATGTTTTAATTTAAAAATTTTGCGAAAATTAAATAATAAAAACAGAGTTTAAAATCAAAAAAAAATTAAAGTTGATATATTTCAGTTGACAGTTTTAAAATAAAAATATTAAAAGAAATAATACAATAAATAAAATTTTTTGCGTAAATTTATATATCAAGCTGCTACAAAAGTTTTTTACGAAATTAAATAGTTTTTTACAAATTAATTTTAAAATTAGATGTTATATAAATGTAAAAAATAGTTTTATTGTGTTTAGAATATTATTTTAAAAAATACATAATAATAAATATTTTTAAAATTTTATAAGTTAGTTGCATCTTATTTAAATGAAATAAATTCATTTTATAGGTAATAAAATTTTAAAAAGCATTCTAAAAGTAATAAAAAAAGTTTTAAATAAAAAGAAAAGTTCAAAAATATGTTATCGAATATAATAACTTATTTTTAAAGTTTTTACACATTCTTTGGATTTTATTTAATGGAATAAATTAATTTTATTTGTCATATAATTTTTAAAAATAATAAAAATTTTAAATAGTAAAGTCAAAAATAAGTTATAAATATAATAAATTATTTTGAAAGTAAAATAGAATTTATGAGGCGAGTTCAAAATTTTAATTAACGAAAATTTGTTTGAAAATTGTTAGTTGTCATATTAATATATTCTGGTGTTAAAAAATGAATTCTGATATTGATGTTGCAACCACTTCTCACAGACATTATGAATGGGAAGATACAGACCATATTTTAACAGTTTTTTACTGAGTACCCACTTTCTGACAATGTTGTGAAAATGAAACTGTCGTGTTCCCTCCTCTCGACAACATATTTGCGAGCTCTGAGCCCCCATCCGTTTTTAGAGTTCAACGGCAACTCTTATATACTACTTATTTCTTTCAACAATTGTTTATTAATCGAGGGAACAGAAGTGTCTTCTTCGTGCACATCAACAAGTTGTGTGTGCTTCGGAGCGCCTTCGGGTTCGAACCAGTAACGGGTATTGCCCGACTGGTGGCCTCAGCATCCGGCAGGGATGATCATTTTATTTTCACTGATTACTCGAAAAAAATTAATACTAATTGCGTTAGAGGAAGAAAGCCTCAAGGAGATAAGTGTCGATCGAACCATGTGCCCCTATGCATCTTATGGCCTATCGACACCATCCCCAGAAGGTTCTTCGCACTATATTTATTACATATTTATAATCATTTTATAATACTTTATATTATACTTGTATATGACGACATATTCGATATCATTTCATTACCCTTCGCTACATTTATGTTCGACGATATTCTATATTTACCAGATTGCTTTATAATAATTCTCTAATCTATTGCCTTTGTTGGGTATTAGAAATCTTTAATGTAATTATTTACTTTTTAAAACACAAATCTTAAATCTTTAATCGAAATCTTTATTCTTTAATCTTTAATCTGTAATCTTTAATCTGAAATCTTTAATCTTAAATCTGACTCCAATTAATCAGAATGGACTTCGAACATAAATATATAGACAATGAACACAAATTTTTTTATGAAACTTTATTTCAAATAACAAAAATTAACAAGTCAAAAATGATAATAATAATTCAATTCTTGATGACAGAACACAAACACAAATCAATATTTCGTGCGAGTTAACAGATTACAGTAAAGACTGTGAATCTCCCAAAACGAACGATGATTCGATTGAAATTTAAAATCTAAAAACCTTTTTCTGTCATACGGGATACTTATGGTTTCTTTAATAAAACGATATTTTAAAGGATAAAATTAAAATAAAATAAATTTGGTATTCACTTTACTTGTTTACGTGAACTCTTCTTAAGTGAATTTTTCAGCAAATATTTTTGGGCAAACTAAACTAAATTTGCTGCTGTTTATATAGTTATTTTCATCAGCCTTGAAAATTGATCAATTAAAACAAAGACTAAAATATTTTTAATTTTAAATTCCAAATTTTGTTAAACTAAATGTTGGGTATTACAAATCTTTAATTTTAAATATTTACTTTTTTAAACACAAATCTTTATTCTTTAAACTTTAATCTTTAATCTGAAATCTTTAATCAGAAAGAACTTCCAACATAAATAAATGAATGAACACAAAATTCTTTTTCAAAACTTTATTTTCCAATAACACAAAATAGCACACAGCTTATATTGTTCAATTCAATAATATCAATAGACGTATTCACAAACGGATATACGATGCCAGTTTATCAGATCACAATTTGTTAATTTTCAAACTCTAAATCTTCTAAACGAACGATTACCGTTAAACCCTTAAAGTCAAAATGAACTTTTTTCTCCTATACATGATACTTAGTTCGACTTCAACTTTAAGAAAAGAAATAAAAATAAAGAATTTAAATAAATTTACTCTACACAGAATCTTCTTTAAAATTTGTTGCAGGAAATTATTTGTGGCAATTATGACTGAATTCTTTGTTGTTTATATACTAGTTTTTTCTAACCTTGAAAATAGATCAAATAAAACAAAGACTAAAATATTTTTAATTTTCGATTCCAAATTTTGATAAACTAAATATTATTTTGTTTGAAATTAATAATTTTATCAAAAGAATTATTTTAAATTTTTTCTACATAAAAATTCGTCAAAGTGTTTATATGTATCTTTCGAAACCCTAACATAAATATTATTTTGTTTGAAATTAATAATTTTACTAAAAGAATTATTTGAAAATTTTTCTTACATAAAATTTTATCAAAAGTGTTCATATGTATTTTTCGAAACCCTAACACCTCTGTCTTTGTGTTATTATCTCTCAATTGTTTTAATCTTAAGATTCATCATTGGTTAAACTAATTCAACGTAAGTTCAGATTTTATCATTGAATATTAATTTCTCTTGAACACTTCTCGATATCGAATTGATCTTTGTTATTAGATAAAGTTTACAAATATCAATACGCATATATGGCGCCTCGCTAGATAAAAATTTCCAGTCACGATCATCCCTTTAATTTCTCGAGTTTGTACGCTCTCAACATTAACAGTAATATATTGTTCTCGTCGCGACTTTATAATCACAATCGGTAGTTCTAAGGAGGACCGTTCTCGCCCCCTCACAAAAAAATGTCGTTGTCGCTCTAATTCAAATAATTGCATTTCATATTTCATACAGAAATAATTACGGTCTTTCGGAAATCAATGTATAGCTTTTAATCGCTCCTTTAACTTTAAGAAATATTCAATAATTTAAATATATATCAAAGAGACCGAAATCAAACTGGCGTTACCGATAGGTTCTCTTATCATAATTCATTGAATAAAATATAAGCGGTCAAATTACTAAATCTTTATTACAGAATTTTTACTAAACATAACCGATTTAAACTGGATTAATCTTAATTAAATCAACAGATAATCATATTAATTTAACCACCAAATCTTTAAAGTAATAACAGTTTAATTAGCCCTCAGAAATGATAAATTATTATATTAACCATTAAAAAAAAATTTAGATTAAATCAATATTACACTAGGTTAATTACATTAACTG
The DNA here is from genome assembly GCA_001938485.1 of Girardia tigrina. NCBI lineage: Eukaryota > Metazoa > Platyhelminthes > Tricladida > Dugesiidae > Girardia > Girardia tigrina. The sequence goes on from MQRK01229405.1 coordinate 133,752, forward strand.
GAGCGGAGAATTGCTGATTTGAACGAACATTTTTGCTAGTTTCCGGAAATATAAATAAAAAATATAATTAACTTAATAAATTAAATAATTAATTAAATTAAAAGTAAATAATTAAATAAAGTTAAAAATAAACAAATTAAATTGGATAAATAAATAAATTGAATAAATAATTAAATATGGAAAATTGATTAAATAACAAAATAAATGAGGAGCGATAAGTATAAAATAAGTCGGAAATTCCTCAAAATAAAAGAAGAGAACTAGTGAATAATTTTAAAAATCAATCAATTGTTTTTTATGTAAAGGTTTTTTAATGTGAAATTGCGTAATCACAATTTTCGTTGGAGTCGTTACCAAATGGTGAGCCTCATTCTTTTTATTTTGTTTGATTGCGATAAATGGATTTTCTCTGCACTGTGTATGTATGTGTGTTGTGTGAATGTGATTGCAGTGATTGCGTGTTTGTGTGTATAAATATAATTTATGAATGTAAACAATTGATTGGTTGAAAAAGTATGTGTGTTATATTTTTTGAAATGTGAGTCAATAAGAATTAAAAAAAGTGTTTGTGCAGTTTAAATCAGTTTAAATCAACTTCAAAAACGGTGATTGTTGTTCAAATAAAAGTTTTCAAATAATTTTTCGTTTATTTATTATCATGAAGACATGTGTAACATTGTCGAAAGCTTATGAGCAATATGAAAAATCTCCTCTCAAAAAAGATGAGGAAATAGTGTACATCTATGTCATGAAATTCCTGACGATGCTTTCTGAAGTTAAAAAGTCATTTAAAAGCGATACAAAATTCATTAACGTGATGTGCAATTTCGAGAAAGTCAATCAGACATTTGAGAAAGTAGAAAAGTTAAAAGATAGTTTACAAGCGCGATATGAGCTCGATAAACAAAGAGAAAATAAAATAAAAAGGGAGCCAGTGAGAGACTTCAATACTGTCGTAAAGGAATTAGTTAACGTGAAAGAATTCCACAAATGTATCAAACAGAATGAGAATGTATTGATTATTGATTCGCGACCGGAATCAGAATTTGCTGCATGTCACGTTTCTCACACTCGAATTCTTAATAGCCCCGCTGATTCTCTGAGTGTTTTAGAAGATGAATTGACAAACATTTCTTCTCCTCCGAAAATATCGTGGAGACACGGCTTCCTGTCCATTAACCATTAAATTTAAATAAAAATTTAGATTAAATCAATATTATACTAGATTAACCATTCAAAGCGATAAATAATCAAATTAAGTTAAAACTAACAAGTAATTGAATTAAATTAACCATCAAATCATTATTTAAAACTTTCAATCAAATTAAGTTAATCATCAAATTACTATTTCCATTTTAATTATCCTCTCATGCATTTATTTACACCTATTTACATGAGCGCCACACAGTTACGCATCAGGGTCCAAGGACCGCTCCTCCCGATCCCTTGGACGCGGAGACGAACCGCAGTCACGTTCCCAACCAATCACATTTCCGACCTCATTCATGTAAACCGTTGTTGATTTCGGCTTGATAAAATAACTCAACTCCGAGCACTTCGTTATCATATTAACGCGCTTGAGACGATGATATAAAAGTAATCAAAGATAAGACATAAAATATTTAATTCATCGAAATAACGGCATATTATATTTCAATAACCAAAGATATCAACCAGAAAATATTTAATTAATCAAAATAAAATGAGAATATATAAATGAAATGATTAAACGAATGAAACTATTTTACTCAAACAATAATGAACCATACATCCAATGTATATACAAACTAATACATGTACTTCTTTAAAATTTATTTACTTCAATAATTTTAGTCCTCAAGAGGACTGTTTCTCGTTCTCTTTCTTTGGCATACGGTCGAATTCTTGTTTCTCTGCGAATGGAATTCTGTACTGATGATGACGAACATGAAATTGTGAAAATCCTGGTATATTTCCGAGAATTATTAATTAATTTCTTATCATCCGTATCATTTACAATGGAATTAGTAAAGTTTAAATACTTTTTCCAGTCTTTTGGTGATATAAAACTGATTGGTAGTTTTTTATTATACAGTTTATTATTGATAATTCGCGCTTTATCAACTTCTTTGGAGATCGATTCCAAATTATCCGATTTAACGGATTCGTTATTCATTAATTCTGTTTTGAATAATTTCATTTGAATTCAACACAAGCGAAAACGTAAAACTTTATTTTTAAATAATTGTGCGGTAATTCCGCTATTATTCAAACAACAAACTTTTTACACTATATATATATATATATATATATATATATATGTTTACATTCTTTTTCCTCATACTAAAAAATTATGTCTTCTTGGAAGTATTTACACTAGAAATTTAAATTTTGCTTTTACTTAAATTTCTAACTTCACTAAAATTTCTAATTAATTACTTTATTTAATTTATTTTTAAAAACATATTTCTTTAATTAATTCTGCTTAAGTTCGATCAAGATGTAAATTATTTCAACCACCTCCAATGTATATACAAACTAATACCTGTACTTCTTTAAAATTACAGAACAACGTCACTAGTTAATAATGTTGAGTATATAATATTAATAAAAGTATTTTATAAATTTGTTTTAATTAATTATAAAAGTTAAATAGATTTATTTACTTTTTACCTAAATTAAATATTAAATTATATACAAATAATTAAATTAAGATTTGGTAAGAAAGTAAACAAATAAAATTAGTTTAAGAGATATTTACATCAATAAAATAAGCAAATTATTTTAAAAGGTAAATAAAAAGAAATCAAATTAAAAAGAAGTTTTAAGAGAAGGGAGGTCAACAAGCTTGAGAAGAAAAGTTATATTTCAAAGAAAGTTTTAAAAGAAAGCCCTTAATTATTTCTTAAAGTTATAAATTGAGTGTTTTTCAAAAGCAAAGAAGAAATATTTTAATTAATTAAAAGAAGGTTAACCGAAGAAAGAATTTAATTAACCATAAGAAAAGGGGTTAATAAATCTTGTAATAAATGCAAATCAGACAGAATTGATTTCCTAGGAGAAGAAATCAATTGTAATTAACAGATAACAAGAGTTATATAAAACCAACGAGTGAAATCTGAAAATCGGCAAAAGTACGAACTGCAAAATTTAAATATAATTATATATTTTTATTTAAAATATTTTCCTAAAATCATTTGGGCAGAAGAATTTTCTTCTCCATTCTTATCTAAAATATAAAATCTTTAATAGGTGAAGTTTTCCTCAATTACTTTTAATAATTGTGTAAATTGTACTAAATAAATAAATATTTTTATAAAGACATCTTCTTAGTTTTAATTTCTATTTTATCTAAAAATCACCTTATATCCCAACAATAATATTAAAATCGTGTTTCGTAAATCAACAAATAATTAAATTGCAACTGATTTTGCGGGCATTGTGCACAAACTACTTCGGGTATTTATACCCTGCAGTCCTGCTATACTACCCGGCACACTCGGGCATCCTGCGTCCTGTTGCGAATGCTGTGCTGCTATCCTACGAGATGTTTATCTGTCATTCAAAGACAGAATGCAGGGAAGGCTGCTTCATTTTTGAATCGGCAACATCCATGATTCACGGATGTAGCATTTATAACTATTACAGAGTTCATAACGAAATATGCAGGATATGAGGAGGGGAATAGTGCTTAGTCGCAATGTTTATATTATGCAGGATGATTGCGATTCACAGGCACCTCGACAGTAGGTCGTCCTAAGTAATCATTTCGGAGGAGCTTGTTTTGTTTATTTCAGAAATCTGCTATCTGGTTCTAAATTATGTCGGTGGATTGATTCAGCGGAAATCGTCAGGCGCATATGTTTATCTTATGATTCATGCTGAATCATCATGGTAAAATTTTAATTAACTAAGATCTCTTAATTAATTTTTCTCTTTTCAGGATTTCTAAAAGGTCTTTTCAGGGTTTCAGAAGCCTCCTCATTGACCGGAACCGACCAAAAAGGGATGGGTCGAAGCTCAAGGAGCCCTCCTCGCGTCCTTCGTCCGTGTGCTCGGAACCGATTTACAAATAACGAGGATAGTCGAGTTTGACTATCCTCACAACTTTCGCTAAAGGTTTCGGGCGTATGGGACGTTGGACGGGCTGAAGGGTTTCCTTCGGATTATATGTTCAATGTCGCGTCGTAATAAAACCTATTTTTCTGAAATGCTTCTTTTTCAAACCACTCTGGAATAACTTTTAGTATTGATACCCTTCAATGAATAACTCTGGTTGACCACTGTACACATGCACAGTTGAAACTTGATCTATAAAAATGGGACTGTGATTATCGTCAGAATAATGAGTTTATGAATCAGTCTATTTTCCGTGCTGCAAAGAGTAAGAGTCAAAATGGGGAGCGAGCGATAAAGAAAGATAAAGTTTATCTCTAAAGTTTATTTATTTGATAAACCAGTTATATCTGTAGGTGGATGAAGATGGAGCTACACCGAGGAATATCTTCATCTATTAATAAATGACGAAGCATCCATTTGTGTGACCAGCTACTATGTTAAAAAATTGCATGGGAAGAGGTATTAAATCTAAAAATTTTAAATTTAGGTATGACTCTATGGAAAGAATAGTGAAACAAATACTACCGAATACAATTTATATATAAAGTTATAATTAGATTATAGTAACTTTAGATGTTCATATCTTCATTATTGATTATATTTTTTGGTTCATATAATATAAATAATTGTTTTATAAAAAAAATACAAAATTTTTATTAAGTCAATTGAACATCGGGTTCTGAAACTGATTCATCTTTCTTCTTCTTGGAAAATTCCTCCAAAAACTTCATTTGGTTGTTGACAAAGAAACTCAAATCAAAATCAGCTGCCAAATCCACGAGATCGCTTTCAGTCTCGATTGTCTTTTGTTCAGATAATATCTTTCTGGCAATATTACTTCGTAATGGGCTCGGGAATTCAGTGTCGATTATCATATCGTCATCACAATTCCACATGAGAACGCCGACAATTTTCTTGTCTTTCAAATAAAATACGACTCCGGGCATGTCTAATGGGTCGTGGTCTTTGCGGTTCTCTGGAATGTCGCTGGGTTTCGGCTCAGGGATGTCCAACGACAAATCTTCATCAAAGAAATCGGTTGCGATAAAAGTTCTAGTCTCCAAATTCGAATCCACAAGTCCGAAGGCTTCGATGGAATTATAGACGTTTAAGTTGAAAGAGAAAGAGGTCTGATAGTTATATGTTCGCGGTTTAAGGACATCAAATGCGTTGACAGAATAATCAACAAAATGTGGTTGCTCCCCTATTGATTTAAGCACATATGCCGCCATATTGTGACCAGCAATTAATCCAGTTTCTTCTGCCGTATTCCAATACTTAACACGGCGTTTTCCAAGAAGTTTGTCGATAAAAGAACACGACTCACCAGCCACAAATAATCCCTTAGATGCCTCAAATTCCTCATTGGCAAGAAATCCTTTAAGGTCTTTGTCGACAGATACATTAGAAAATTTTGATAAACTGGTCTCCGGAACAGTTCCAGCCTAAAATTTAATTATAAATCGTTTACGGAACTTGTGTATTCAATGAAAGTAATATTTTCAAAATTTTGAATAAATTATTGATCAAAACAAAAATACGTGTATATTACACACCACAAACCACATAAATGATAATAAGTTCTTTTGTATGCTCATTCGTCAATTGTAACTCGCCAAATAAAATGTCACATAATCTGAGATTTGGAACAAATTTTTATGCAAAAACGAAAATATCATTTACGTAAAAATAGTAATAAATAAAAAATAAGAAAAAGAATAAAGACAAGTTACAGAGTCCTATTATAGAGGACGACAATCAGTTATTTAATTTTTAAAGCAGTAGTGAAATTTTGGCAAAAGAAAAAAGTTGTTTGATATTGAATGAATTGAAAAGAAATATTGATGAACGATTCTTAATTGGTCTTTTGAACAGAATAACATACATTGACGAGTTTTAAAGTGTTATTAAAATAAAATTTAAGCCTTACGTAATTGTTGAGTGAATTTAGATATATATTTCTTCATAATATTATAATACATATATTTATTTTTGTCTAAATTGATAGAAGGGTAAAGTCTTTTAATTTTAATTTGCAATTACAATATTTTATTGAATACCATTCGCATAATTTATTACATTAAAGTCTCACATATTTTCTTGTATAATTGGTACATAGTAACCAACCACATCCCACTGATATTTATCATTCACTAATCGCAGACCCCCCCCGATTGAACCAAAGCTGTTGTATGGTCTTTGTAAAGTTGAATGCATTCAACACAAGAAAACAAATTGCAACATGTGTTCACTATTGCTTGACTACTGAGATGATACAGAACAGAATGGAAAGCTGTAAAAACGCATTTTTATGAATAATATGTAGACTTTGATGGCATATTTAGTTAAGAGGATGAAAACCCACTAAACTTGTATAAAACCAGGCGTGAGTAGGCAAAATAGAAATTATCTGGACAGAAATCGTCTTTGAAAGACAAGGACAATCCACATATGAGTGATGATACATTTCATGTTCTGGGACCAAAAGATTTGCTGGTTGTTAGATGTTATATAAACATATCAAGACAAACACTGCACATTACTAAGCTCATGACATTAACCACACAAAAAAGAAACCAAAGGAACACACCACTATAGTGGTTCCAGCATGATAATGCATCCGCGTACGCGGAAGTTGTTTTGCTGAAGCTTCAAGACTTTGAGGATCATCCGCCGTGCATTCCATGTTTGTTTTTTAGACACCACAAGAAGAATTTGCGTATGGAAAACGTTCAATCCAAGAATGACTTTAAGAGTCCCTGGTAGACTTGCCTTCATGAGCGCATTCTGATTTTCTTTTTTCGAGTGTGAAGTTCACTGGTAGTATATGGAGAGGAAAGGGAGTTATGTTGTGAAACGATAACTATGTGTCACTCTCTGTGTTATAAAATTAACGTTTTCCTGAAATTGCTTTCTGTCTCATGTCGGGTTCTTATTGAATGTACCATTTAAATTTAGAGCATATTAACAAAAATTGTCGATTGGAAGTTTTATTCGAAAATTTTTTTTAAAAATTTTGAATTTTAAAGAAAAAAATGGTGTAAGCCCAACACTGGAAAGACAAAATATTTTTATGTTTTTATACAATACGCATTCAACATTTAATACTTATATTCAATAAAAAGTTAACATTTCAATCAACACTAGGCAAAAATAAATAAAAATTATAAAAAACAATACTTTTTACCAAAATACATTAAAGATCATTCATAACATAGATTTTTTAAAAAATAAATATAAAGCGTTATGAAATGAAATGATTCGAACTCAAAAATAATAAACCGAATTTGTTTACTTAAACAAAAAAATGTAAAAATAGAATAGATAAATGATAGAAAAGTTAATTTTTGAATTATGCATTTTCCTTAATTATTAAAATTTATTTTAGATATTAAAGCAATGGGAATAAAAAAAAGCAATGAACTGGATTAGTTAATACAAAGATATCTATATTTTGAAAATAAAGTAGAAGACAATGATTATATCGTATGTAAATTTTGTTCATGCAAAGTATCCCTATGTTCAGGCAAAAAAAACCAATGATCGAATCACTGAGCATATATCTTCCTTAAGACACGCGGTTAAAACGATAAGCAGAATTCGAACCAAATAAATTACAGGATACTATCCCAAGAATATTAGCAAAAGGTAAGAATTTGGAAAACATTAAAGAATCTGCAACAATGAATTTTGTTTAATCAATTTTAGAGAGTGGACATAGTATAATGCTTTGTGATGGTCCAATTGGAAAATTTGTAGGAGAATATTGTCCATCAACAAAGACAATGCCAAAGTATAGATGTCTTATGCAAAACTATTTGCCCAAAATCTTGACCTCGGAAGAAAAATTGTACAAAGAAATGGTAAGTGGCAAAAATAAATCTGATAATTGATGAGACAACAGATTTTAACAACAACTCTGTCATTATAATTTTAATATGTTATTTTAGCAAAATTTCTGATGAAGTTGAATGTTTTTTTTGGCAAATGTAACCTTTGTCAAGGCCACAAATAATGTAACTGTTCAATCTTCAATGCATTATTACTTTATATATTATTACTTTATCAATGTCTTACTTTTGTCTTTGTATTTGAAATCAAATTTAATTTTCATAATTTTTGCACTAGTCGGTTATGAATAAAACGATGGAAATTAATAAAATATTATGATGAAATTTCCTTTTAAATTCCCGTGGAGAGAATGTACCCCAACGATTATACCAAAATCAAGAAGTTTCATCTTAATATTTTATTAACTTCCATCGTTTTATTCATAAACAACCAGCGCATTATCTATGGAATAATACGGTAGATTCATTCATTCTGATATTACAAGAAGAGAACAATTTCAATTCCTAAATTTAATTGGGTTTGTTACATGTTAAATTTATTTCTTAAATGAAATATTTAACATGAAAAAATATTGATAATTATTTGTTTAAATAATATCTATTTTTAAAGTGTTTGTTAGTGAAAAATAAATTTTAATAGATTTGTGATTCGTTGTTACAAGCTATCCGGGCAATGATAAGCGATTTAAAAATTATACTCGATCATTTGGAGAAATTTAATGGAAACGGCAGTTTTGAAATTTGGAAGAAAAAGTTCAAAATGATTATGAAAATCCAGGGGATTTCTGATCCGGCCCCATATCTTCCTTTTTTGTTGACTGATGTTCCTTTAAATATATATACATGGAATTGGATGAAAAGAAACAGAGCAACTGTGAAGAAGTACTGCAAATCTTGGACAATTCATTCGGATTAACCAGACGATCTGCGTACAGCCAACTGCTTAATTTGAAATATTANGAAGGACAAACTATTGACGATTACGTTTCTCAAGTAAAGATGTTGGCATCAAAAATCGACGATCTGACCAAGGCGGCCTTTATGGCTGGATTGCCGTTCGAGTTGCAATTGAATTTAGAGGAGGTCGGAGATCAAGATTTAACCGAAATGGTTGAATTTAGGAATATTTAGGTAGGTATTTAGGAATTTAAAAATGCGTCACACAAAGTTCAATGTCAGCGGTACAAAACGTTGGTGATGGAAAGATCGTTTCTAAAGAACGAGGTGAGGTCAGCGGCGATAGAAGGAGTTCCTTTACAAAAACCCGT
>MQRK01229410.1:2704-28670 GCA_001938485.1 Girardia tigrina
CTGACAAGGTTTGTCGAGTATAAGCGTGAGCAGTATGGTGACTATGAAAAGAGGGCATCAGAAATGGCAGGCACAACGGAATATAAGAGTGGCCGTAAGATATTCCAAAATGTGCGCTTCATACCATTGGAATATGCCTGTGCTCCTGCGGTTCAATTTACGCATTCGAAGACATTTCAAGTTGAATGCTTCAATCCGGTGATTGATAGCTATGTGTCTGCTTTGAAACACAGACTTTCTGCTTATGACAATGTGTCATCTCTGTTTGGCTTCCTATCGAATTTTGCACAGATTCAACATCAAGGGCTCAAACAAGCAGGAGATACGCTTGCAAACGCATACCCAAATGACTTGGAATCATGCCTTGGGGATGAAATGGTCCAATTTCAAGAGTTTCTCAAGGTGTTTGAAGGTGAAAAGAAAGTGGAAGAGAGCTTCGCGCAATTTATGTACACTCTCATTCTTCAAAAAAATGTTCAAGATGAATTTCCAAATTCGGAAATAGCCCACCGTCTTTACCTTGTCATGATGGTTACAAATTGTTCTGCTGAGCGTTCATTTTCCAAAATAAAAATAATTAAAAACAGACTGCGTACCTCCATGCTTCAAGACAGGCTTACTAACCTAACACTCATGAGCATTGAGAGTGACATTTTGAGAGACATAGACTTTAGTGACATTATCCGTGATTTTTCCACTAGTAAATCCCGCAGAGTTCCTTTGGTAATGAACATTTCATGATTTCCACATGCTTTACTGTGCTGTATGAATGCACTATGAATCTATCACAATATACTGTGTATCTGTGTTATTCACATCTGCGTAATCTGAGTATTGTGAGTGGGCATCGCAGTATACAGAAGTGCTTTTTTGAAAATGATCAATCTGAATTTGCAAGGGCCCCCACAAATATTTTCCGCGATGGGCCCCCCAGTGTGTAAATACGGCCCTGGTCGGACCGGATTCTTTTTGCGTCGAATCGATTCTACGACGATAACTCTCAGACAACACAAGACTCTGTTACCAATATCGTTCACGATGCGTCGATATTCCAATTTATCGAGAGTTCACAATCATATGAGGACGCATTTTAGATTGAGTTCCGGAGATAATAATAGTAATAATCAGTTGACGAATTCCGAGCAGAATATGCCGCAGAGAACGAGAAAGAATATTTCGAATAAGAAGAATATTCTAAATGGAGGAGGGCGTGACATTGCCTCCTCCAAATATTGAGGACAGGTACAGAACGGGTAAGTATGTCAAATGGTAAAAAAATTACCCCAGTGATAATAATGCATTTAAACTATCAAATTTACAACTGTAAGACTTATAAATAAAGAAAAATCTTTTTTTAAAAGAAAATACTCTACACCAAAGTCACTCAAAATCGATTAAAAAATTCGAAAATTAGATTAATTTAATCGTTTCAGAGTTGAAATTTGGGATCCAAAAATCAAACTAGTTGACCATTTAAGCAATTTGCGGTGACACAATGTCAGGCCCGTTCAAAAAAACATTTTGATAAGTGTCGGTACGGTGCAATTGTGGGAAACCAAACTATTCGGTCTGACTGGAAGTTTTTTGATTGAATAATTTTGGTGTTAATTAGTGACTTGGAAATCCTAATCTCTAAATCTGTTACTGTACCTTAAATTACAAAACAGTTATTTTCTAATACGAAAAAACTATAGAAGTCCAGAAAATCAATAAAATTTTTTTGAGAATATCTCATAACAAAGATAAAACCAAATAAACTATAATTAATAGGGAATCCAAAAATGTATATATTTCCAAAAAACATCCAAAATTGACAAAGTTATGGATAATATAAAAAATACAAATTCAATTTTGATTTGTTTTCTGTTTCATTTACAAATAATGATTAAATAGATAAACAAATTTTAGGCGCGTATATACATATAGGAATTGATCAAATAATAATTTTATTGTCTGAATTTTTAAAAAGTAAATTTTTTTTGTATCTCGATTAATACTAAATTCTAAAAACTTATTTAACGATTATATTAAAAAAACTAAATATATAAATTTAATATTTGTTATACGCTGACCAAATCTTTATAATGTTTGAAAAATGAAATAAAATTAACTGATACTAAATGATGTAATTTATTTACAGAATAAAAAATGCGATTGTTCATATAATGAAATATGTATAATGAATTTTTCAAATTCGATCCAGTGTGAATTGAGATAAATCGAAAAATGTTTTGATTGGACGATTTTATTTATGTGATTTTTGTTTGAACGAACTGATTTCATGTGTAGATGTACAAGTTGCTAAGCGAGGATACGGTGAGGAAGATCGAGCTGATCGACGAGTTGCGAGCGAGAGTGTCGGTGGAGGACAGCGAGAAGCTGCGGCTGCCCCAAGTGGTCGTGGTGGGCGACCAGAGCTCGGGCAAGAGCTCGATACTGCAGGCGATTTCGGGGATCACGCTGCCGCGGGGCGTGGACACGGTCACCAAGTGTCCTTTGATCATCCAGATGAGGAGGAGTGCGGGGCAGGGACAAGGGGAGGCTGGTCAAACCTCCAGGATCAGAGTCAAGTGCAAGGCGACCGAGTTCAGAGACATTACCGATACCGAGGCCGAGATCAAACAGAGTTGGCGACCATTCTTTTTATTATTGTTATTTATTTTGTATTATTTATTATTTTTTATTAATTATTATTATAAATATTTATCGAGAATAGTCATTACTAATGTGATTTATTATTACTGATATTATGTTTCATTTTCTTTTCTTTATTATTATTATTTTTATTATTAATATTTTTATTTGTTAATACATATATTACTTATTATTTTTTATTATTATTATTGTTTTTTCAGTTTTATTATTATTTATATTTTTTCATTTATTAGTATTGTGAAGATTTTGGAAAACTCGTACGAACTTTTGAATTAAATCTAAAAATAGAAATTCCAAAAACATTATAAATTACAACATAGGACTTTTGTGATTAGAATAAAGAAAAATAAAAAATGGAGATTTATTATAAAATAATTTAAATTAAAAATGATATTTAAATTTGATAAAAAAGATTTTTGGAGATTAAAATAAACTCAATAAGTTTAGAATGAAATATTTGTAATAAAATGTGAAATAAAATATTTTCATTACCGATTTAAAAACCTAAGACTTTAATAATTTTTGAACAAAAAACAGGTTTTTAATTTGACATAAATAATTTCAAATATCAACTTTAATGAGGTTTGAAGTAAAATATTTGTAAAATTGAAATTAAATAAAATATTAATTTATTTATTTGCATTTAAAATTCGTTATTTCATTCTGTAAATGGTTTATGCGAGAAAAAATCGAAGTCTTCCTCAGAAATTTATTAAAAAAAACTCGTTTAAAATATATGTTATTTGATTTTAACAAGTATTATAATTATTTATCTGGAATAATTATTAATAATTTGATAAATTATTTTTTATTAATATTTTAAAATATTTAATTGTAATTTTTATTCATAATATATTTTTTGTTAATATATATTACTTATTATTTATTATTATTATAATTTTTAAATTTTCATAATTATTAATTTTTATTATTTTGTACATTATTATTATTACAAGTATATATCGATGATAATCGTTACTATTTTGATTAATTTTTTATTAATAAATTAAAATATTTATTATTTTTATAATATTATTTTGTATTATTTATTATTATTTTTATATTATTTATTTATATTTATTAGTAATATTTATATTATTTTGGCATAATGAATATTATAGTAGCTCCATATTTGAACATGTATTTTTAGTGTTACTCGTGTATAAGACCCCCATTATTTTAGGGTCAAAAATTTTGACGACAAAGAGTTCTTATAAACAAAAAATACGGTCATTAAAAATAGTTCTTTTAATTTTCCCAAATGTTGTCTTAAAAATAAATTATTAAGCAATAAAAATTAATTTTAATACTTAAAAATAATTTTAACATTTTTGTCATATTTATTTTTGATTTTTAACCAAATATTTTTCTTTACTTTGATACTTTTATCAAATATCTTCTCAAAATTATATAAAAATAGTAAATAATGTATACAAAGTATTTGATTAATTGATAAATTTTATAAGTATAATTGAAAATAAGAGAATAAATTTTCATATTTTTTATCTGAATTTTATTATATTTTTAATTTTCTAGAATATTTTATCAAAAATATTAAAAAATAAAAATTTATTTAATGTTGGTCATTATTTACTTTTGCTATTAAAAATGTTTAGAATAATTTTTATGTATATACATTTATTATTTTCAATTTTTTTCTAAATACAGGGGTGGCCAAAAGTCGCTTTACCCAGTTTTATTAATAATAAATATAAAATTTTAAATGATACAACTTTTATTTAATCAGCGTACAATAATAATTTCAAAACAAAAACTTGAAAACAATTAAATCTTATCTTCAAAGTGTTGTCCTTCAGATTTAATACACAACTGGATTCTTCTCTGAACAGAGTGACAGATTCGTCGGCACAAGTCTTTATCGTTGTTCAAGGCTGCAAATTCTGTAGTAATTCTTTCCTTCAACTCGGATATGGTTAGAACATTTTATGAGTAAACACGTTCCTTCAGGATACCCCAGATTGAATAATCACAAGGTGTCAAGTCCGGTGATCGTGGAGGCCATTCAGTGGTTCCTCTCCTGCCGATCCACATCTCAAAAGTGTCATCCAAAAAGTCGCGTACATTTCTACCATAATGAGGGGGAGCACCGTCTTGCATCCAAACGTCGTTATCTGTGTCACGCTGAGGTACGGTAAAAACTCAATGTCCTTCATTATTCTACGTAAACTTGTGCGTGGTATATGCAACTGCAAACTTGCACGAACTGCAGATGTTGATGGCGCATTCTGATAGAAAGTTCTAACATTTTCTTTATTTTCATCGGTATTTATATTTTTAGGGCGCCCACTTCTTTTCTTGTCGGTTACAGAGCCAAAACATGCATTGATTGTCGTGATGGAGGAGCGTCATTAGGATACTCTTTTGCAAATGCTGCAGCTACAGTTCTTGAATTTCTATTATGCTTTATCCACTGCTTTACTATAAAAATTCGTCGCTGAAGTGTTAATTGTCGTGCCATGCCAATATTGCCAACAACAATGAAGAAAATTAAATAATTTTAAAAATTTTTAAATAAATAATTATTGAAACAAAAAATTTTATCTGATTTTTGTTTATACATCATTTAGAATTTTGTGTTTATTATTATTAAAACTGGGTAAAGCGACTTATGGCCACCCCTGTAGTATTAGTTATTTTAATTTTTTTTAATGTTGAATAAATTAATACTAAAATTAAAAAAAATATTGATAAAATTATTATTGTAAAAATATTTGCAAAAATTATAGAAAATAATATTTTTTGATTTTTTATTATTTTCAATTTATTTTATGGTTTGGTTTGTCACGTTCGATTTCTCTGGCAACATGAAGGGTTTCAGTTTCCAAAAGTATTACAATAATAAAAATTGTCTTATCGCTAATGAAAATGTGGTTGATGAAGATGTAATCATTTTAGAATTTTTCCAGAATGTTAATCGTTTAATTCCATCCGTTTTGTTTTATAATTCATTTTAAGTGATTGTAGTATTCGCATATTTTTCTCTTGAGCAAGGTTCACGAATACGTTTCTTGTCTTCATCAAATATCCTTAGCCCTTTTCAATTTGGAGCTTGGTGTCAATCTTTACGTTTTTAATTCATTTTTGTTTGATTTCCATATTAGGTTTTGTACGAACATTTTAATCGGGTAGAGTAAAATATAAAACAAACCAATCATCAAATCAAAACTATTTTGTTAATATTTCATTTTAATTTAAAAAAATACAAATAAGAAGAAATGAATCCATTTCTTGGAACTTTCAATAGACATTCATTTACTCAATGACATATTTACTGTAAATGGAGATGTTCCAAAAACAAATAGGAATTTATTTAGATCTGAATATTAATTTAATGTTAGAATTTTTACTGAGAAATTGTACAAATTTCAAAATAAAAAGTTAATAAGATCACAAATATGTATTTTGTCCACAAGAGATGTAAGCCTTCTATTTAACCCTTTCTCTCGCAGTGTTGTTTTACAACAACATTAAGTTTATTAGCTGAGAAATTTTAAGCAACAGAAATTCCGCTATTTATTTTAGTGTTGTGCGACAACGACATTGCGAATATTTATATTGATTTAGGGAAACTTGAATGAATTAATTTTATGTTTTCACGCTTGGAGTGTAATTAAAAATAACATGTAAACTTAATGTTGTTGTAAAACAACACTGCGAGAGAAAGGGTTAACTGTTTCTTATTTCAGTTTTTTTTCCATTTTCAAAACTAAGAGAAATATTACAGTAGATAAAACTAACGATAACGTTAATGAAACAAGTCAAGCTAATTTTATTTGAACATATTTTAAAAATTTAAAGTATAAATCAAAAGAGAAAATTTTGTTATAATGACAATTAATTAACAATAACTATTCATTAATGTTGTTTAAATAAATAGATTTTAGCAGAAAATTAAAAATACGGTGAAACCTCCCCATAAGGTACACCCCATATAAGATACAGCTCCATATAAGGTACGGCAATATATTTTTGTATTTCACTTGAAATCCTCTCTACATTGGGTACACCACCATAAGGTACAGTTTTAATAAGAAAATCAGCAAAATTTTGTTATTATAACCCTTGTTTTTTTATTTTAAAAATCATTTTAAATCATTAAAAATCATTTGTTTAAATAATATTTATTTAAAAGCATTTTTTTAAATTTTAAAAATATCCGGGGGTCACACGGAAGATTGGCCTTTTTAACATCAATAAAAATGGGCAATTCCTCGAAAAAAATTGAAAGAAAAAAGATAGATATGAAAACAAAGATAAAAATCATACAATTTTTCGAGAAAGGAAACAATATAAGGTTTGCTGCAAAGGAATTCGCTGTGTCGAAAGACACAGTTCAAAAAGCATTGGAAAAGAAAGAAATTATAATGGTAGAGCTAGAGTCGGGAAGGTCGCTAAAAATAACAAGAATAATTAAACAAAGCGATGTGAACATTATTTTATGGAAAGGGTTTGCCAATGCTAGATCATTGGGTTATCCAATACGTGGTTCTATTGTACGAGAAGAGGCGCTAAAATAGCAACAAAATTGGTATTGAAGACGGGACATTTATGGCATCTGAAGGGTGGCTTCAAAAGTTGAAGTCTAGGAATGATATTATAAGTTACAAAATTTGCGGGGAATCTGGTGCAGGTGATATTTAAACTGCTATAGAATGGAAATCAAATTTAATGTTGTTTTATGAAGATTATGATTTTGCCTACATATTCAATATGGATGAAAGTGGATATATGTTTAGATTCTTACCGGATAGGACATTGCCTAGATCTAGAGATATTTGTAGAGGTGGAAAACATAATAAAGACAGATTAACAATTGTTTTAACGTGTTCCGTATTGGGCTAAACTCCCTGCAATTATAATATGGAAATCAAAATTACCTAGATGTCTAAGAAATATTGATTTGTCTAAGCTAAACGTTAAACATTGGTCAAGTTCAAAAGCCTGTATGACTACAACCTTATTTAATTCGTATCTTAGAGAATTGAACGACTATTTTAAGAAAAGAAATAGAAAAATACTTTTATTTCTGGATAATGCACCAGTGCATTTAATTGATCCTAAAAATAAACTAACAAATATTAAGCTAAAATATTTTGAATTCGGGTTGAATGTGGCACGAAAAATAATGTCTGCTGTGATCAAATTCGTGTTGGCAAGCGATCAAAAAATTAAAGAAAGTACTAATTCATATGTATACGATGTCGTGGTAGAAATTAAATAAAGTCAGCAGCCGGGACGTGTCAGAATTGTTAAAGAAGTTCGGATTGCAAACAAAACCTGCCGAGTAGTTGTGTGGTGGTCGAGTCCATGGACTGCGTTTATACGAGGTCGCCGGAGTAATGAAGTGGAAACGCGACAATGCCATCCAAGATTTGACTTCTGTATCGACAAAACGGCAAGTGTTTTCGTGATGTGGTCAAGTGACCGGACATTTTCCTATTGCTGGTTGGTTAAGGCCAGCATGTAGTCTTCTAAAAAGAATCTTGAGTGACAAGAAGTGGGACGAGAAGGTAGACGAGAGAAATTTGGTGCTGCTAAATGAAATCAAGAGTCGATTGCATAAGTTCGATCCTGTTGGAGACTTGTGGGATATATCCAATATCGGACAAAGGTCGCGTGTGGTGCGACGCGAGTATTTTAGCAATCGGCGTATGTCTTGAGCTGAACAATACGACTGTAGAAGACAATTGCTGGCTGTGGAAGAAGGACGATTAATGTCATATCAATCTGGCTGAATTGGAGGCCGTACTGAAAGGAGTCAACATGGCACTGGCGTGGGGCTCGAAGGTGATTGAGATTATGTGTGATTCAGCGACAGTCTGTTCATGGGTACAGTCGGTTATTACGGGAGATAAGCACACTCAGTACACATACACTCAGAATCTCTGGTAAAGCTACGGCTGTTCTTGTTAGAAGAGTTGTTAAAGGAATGTTGTGTAACAGTAACCATTTCTTTAGTGAAATCAGCCGAAAATAAGTCCGACGCTCTGACCAGAGTTCCATCAAAATGGTGGAAAGAGTCCCACAACTGTTTGCTGTCGATCAGTGCTGGAACCACACCGACCCTTGAAGATGTAAAAGCAATGCACTCGATCCACCATTGTGGCGTTGACAGAACACTTTACTCTGACCGTATGGGACAGCATATTAAGGACTTGTAGAGAAAGTAGTGAAAAAATGTGATCGCTGTTTATCGATAGATCCAAGTGAGGTGCGTTGGAGAAAAGGTGAATTGGGAGTCACGAATAACTGGGAACACCTTGCGTATGATATAATTCACTATGGCGGGCTGATTTATTTCTCTTGTGTTGATTGTACGCCAAGTCGGTTTGCAATTTGGAGACAGTTAAAGAGCGAGAGTGCCGAATGTGTGGTGGAAACATTGACTGAACTAATCAGAGAGAGACGACCACCTACCGAATTGTTGTGCGACAATGGCAAATGTGTCCGATCGGATAAATTTCAAAGCTTATGTAATACTTGGAACATAATAGTTAGATATCGTTGCGCTTACAGACCATCCGGAAATGGTATCTTTGAGAGAAATCATCGGACGATAAAGAAAATGGCAGCGAAATCGGGAGGCGATGTGTTGGATATGCTGTTCTACTACAATATAACACCAAAAAGCGGGACAAATGGCGAATCAGCTCCCAGTAATGAAACTTATTCGTACAATTGGCGTTTTCCGATGGTTAAGCCGGAGGAAAAATGTTCTTACAGGACCGATTTCAAATTATATGACCTAGTCTACTTGGAACTTGGTGGAGTGGGATGCACAACCCAGTGGCAGAGAGAGATAGTGTCGCGGGTTAACTCTGGAACATCAGTCGAAATGGATGGTGACCCGAACCATGTAGCAGATCTGAGACGTGAAACATCGTATCCGGAAAATATGCTTACCGGAGGAGTATCGGAATACGAGGATGAGTCAGCAACCGAGGAGGGTGAGTTGCTAGATGAAGACATTCTGGTAGTTTCGAGAATTGTTTATTTACTGACGAGACCGCAATGATTTCGCAGACCGCCCGGTTGGCTCACAACTACATAAAGTATGATGAGATCACGGGGGCGTGTGATAATGACAATTAATTAATAATAAAAATTAATTAATGTTGTTTAAATAAACGGATTTCAGTAGAAAATTTAAAAATACGTGTAATTTCACAACGAAAAAATCTTATTGTCAATTGTCTATTTTTTTAATTACAATTTTAATGAAACTTTTCTTGTAACTAAAATTAATAAGTGTTAAATGTTTTTTTGGTATACTTAAAATTTTAAATTGAAAATCATATTTATAGTTAAGATAGTCGAGGATCAATTTCATGTTCGACATAGCCCGGATAGCTTGTTGTAGAGAATAACGAAGAATAAGAAAATCCTAAATTTTATTAAATCAAAACTAGTAAATCCAAAATTAAAATTTTTATATCCAATCTTTGTTCAGTCAGAACTCCAATTTGCCAACAAAGTTTTTAAAATTTAAAAATTTAAGATTTAAAAATTTGAATAAAAAAAACAATAAAAATCTAATATATCAACTACAAATCAACTACTTATAATTTATAAATAGATATCTTGCAATTAATATTTTTCGGGAACTCCGAATTTTCCATGTTTTCCCATTTTGGAATCTTAAAAAGTGTTTTTCGATCAAAATTTTACATAATCATTAATTGTCATTGAGAATGAGTGAGTGTGCAAAGTTTGAAGAAAATCGATTGCGTAGAAGGCCTTCAAAAACAGGCTTCAAAAACAAAAAGAATGGAAAAACGAGTTTTTCAACATAAACAGAATATTAAAACAAAAAATACAAATCGAATTAACATGAATATTATTTCGATTATCGTCTCATCCTACAAGTCTCATCTTTAAAGTCAAATTTCTACTTTTCTATTAATTTATTTAATTTTCAATATTAAAATTTATCTCTGAAATTTACTACTTTTGTTAAAAATATTTACCTTAACTTTAACTTTAATTTCTTAATCTTCTTAACTTTCAAATTAGTTTAGTTGATTGGATAAAAATTAATATCCATCAATAAAAGCTCTAATATGGATTGTTCCAAGAATGATCCAAATTGTAGTTCTAACAAAAATATAATCAAGGTGAGTTCTCTTAACAACGTATACGAAAACAATATATATTTATTAATAATCTTGTATTTCTTATTTTTTTGTAAATCAATGTTTTTGCAAATTTAAAAGCAATTTAGAATGTTATGCATTGAAAAATATTTGGAATATTTGTAAAATTCCAAACTGCAAGTAGTCGCACCCCAGGCCGCATGAGCAGTCAAATGACGTGAGCGTCATTTCCATTGTGTCATTATTTGTTTAGTTCGATCCTCTATTTACCTAACTTGAAGTTTTGTAATTATTGACGGTGCTAATGTCAATGGAATTTGTCAACAGGTTTCCATTAAATTTACAATTTTTATTATTTTTAAATTGTCTCTATTAATCTGATATTTACTGGTTATAAAATATCTTTTAGTACAAAAAAACGTATTTGGAGATAAAATAACTAAAGAGCCCATAACACTTCTGATAGAGTCACCGGATGTCGAGACTTTGACAATCATAGATTTACCAGGGTTCGTGAAAACAAAAACTGAGGGTCAAGCCAAAGGCATCGTGGAAATGACTCACAATATCGCAAGAGACTTTATGATTCAGGATAATTCCCTGATTATTTGTGTCCTCCCGGGCAACCAGGATATTAGTACCACCACTACCATCAAATTGGCTGCCGAGTGCAATTCGGATAAATCCAGAATGATTGGTTAGTATTTTTGGTCGATGTAAATAAGCAATAATAATTATTATTTTAATACTCTAATAATAATATAATAAATATAATATTTTAGAGATTGAGAAAACATCACTTTGCTCATATTGAATATTAATTAATGGGTTGTAGTGCGTCAACAATATATATAAGTAATTTAGATATTTTGCGTTTAAAATTTATTTATTATTGAGAGGTGATGTGTGAAGACTTTATGATCAAATCTTTTGATATTCTTCAAATTTATTGAAAATTCTCTGATGTGGAAATTACATCACGATTACGTAAAATAAATAAATGCGAATATATCTGATTATTACAACTGGTACGTTGAAATTAATAACAATGGATTAGGAGGAGCACATTTTCTTATAAAACTAATTGGCCATCACTATTTGAATAGTTTTATAAATAAAAAGCATTTTACAGACAAATAATCATTAGATAAGAATGAATTTAATTCAATTAATTTTAAAATTCCGAGTAAATACATCAATCAACAATGATAGATATTCGATTATCATTAACACAAACCATTTGCAGATCTATTGATTGTCAAACTGAAAGAAACAGTTTGTTTTCTTTATCGTTCCGTACTTTATACAATGTTGCACGAAGATATGATCTGATAATTATAGCAATCACAAATCAATCTACAGTCAAACTCTCCTCAACATAAGTCACTCAATTTTAGCCATTCCATTAAATTTAGAGTTTTGCATTTAATGTGAGAAGTCAAATAAAGTTTTGCAGTATTACAAATTGATAATAAGAGTCTGAAAAGTGATTTATTAATATCTACAATATTTGTCTTATTTTAACAAATATAATACGATATATTTAATAGCACTCTTTCAAAATCTCTTGAGCTTCGCGCTTTTCAATTTCCTCATCGCTATCTGAGGTGTAATAAGTTCCTATCTTGTGAGATATCTGATCTCCAACTTCGTCATCGCTGTCTGTGGTATAATCTTTGGTGAAAATTCAATGAAAATTTATTATCAGATTTTGAATAGTTAAAATGCTCTTTCTAATCATTGAAATTTGATTGTGTTGGCACGATCACGGTTTCGATTCAAAAGAACTTGTCCATCTCGGCCAATAATTTTTGTTATCTATTATTGTCACAATGTTGTCTTTCAGTATCCATTTCATTGTTTTTCCCATTCTAATATCTTCTCTGATCTGATTTATTTCGTTATTATATTTCTGCCATTTGAACTCTTGATTCTTCGTCTAAAGCCAAGATTTATGTTTTAATCTTTCCTTTCTTAGTTTCTTCGTGCATTGTTTGATACTGACTACATAATTTACAAGAATTTCTCGACACTGCATCCGCATTTGAGTGTTTTTCACCTTTCCGATATTTGTCCACGTTTGAAATTGCAGTGTTATTGGATTTTTCGTATTCAGCATAAAGGTAATAGCTTTAAGACCAGTTCTTAGTAAAAATCTTTTACTGTATAAGAAGTGTTTAAAATTTTGCGTAAAATAATAAATTTTTATTGCAGGTCAATTTCCTTGTAACACAATATCCAAGCTCGTGTTTGTTCATTTTATGTGATCCATACGCGATCACTCTCTCTACCATACGTGTCCTTCTGTGTTAATACTGTCCCGATTGTATCGAAACTTGCATCCGTATCCAGTATAAACTCCTCAAAATCAGGATACGCCAGTATCGGGATGTAAATCATTTTTTCTTTCAATTTTCGAAAAGCTTCCTCGTATTCTTCAGTCCATATCATTTTCTTGTCTTTATTCTCCAATACTTTTGAGGATTTTGCGTAATCTTTTAAAAATTTTCTGTAGTAATTTGTCAGACCGAAGAAACTTCTCAAATGTTTGATACATGATGGGTTCGGAAATTTTTTAATGGTCTCAATCTTTGTTTGATTAGTTTCTATACCATTTTTACTGACAATATATACTAAAAATTTTGTTCTTTCTGTTAAAAATTGGCACTTCTCTGGGTTAATTATTAAACCTGCTTCCTTTATTTTTTCGAGTACATGTTTTATTCGTTACATATGCTCTTCTTTATTTTTTGAAACAATCAAAATATCGTCCAAATATACTACTGTCTCTTTCCAGTTCAAATCTCCCATGTCTTTGACCATTTTTTCTTTTTTGTGTTTCTTTTTGTTTTGACGTTTCTTATTTGGTGGATGTTTCAATGCTTGTGTCGGAAGTTGCAGATTTCGTTTTGTAGTCTTTTTCTCAGGAAGGATTTCTGAATCTGAAACCGGAGTCTCTATTTGGATATTTGGTTGTTCAAATTTGGGTTCTGGTGTTATTTGTTTGTTTACAGGTTGTATTTCTCTATTGGTTTTATTGGAATTGAAGATGGATTGCTATGGGTGTCTGAGCTGTTTGAAGTTATCAGGGATTTGATATTTGATGATGGTTTCACCGAGTTCACTAAGTTTTCCCTGTTTGTATTTTAATTTGAGTGGCAATAAGTTGGTTAGGAGAACCGTTATTATCGCATGGTGGGTGATAGTCATACCTTGATAGAGGAGGTGTTGTTTGGTTCTCAGAAGTGGTGTTATTTTTATCTTTTAACTTGTAATGATTAGCGGCTGAGTCTGTTGATCTACCCATTCATTAGTGAGTCACTAAGTGTTTGCAGTCATCAATCTGCATTGTAAAATCTTGGTATTGGTTCCAGTGAACATAAATATAATTTAAATCCCTCTAAAAATTCAGATTAAACTTGGAGCAAGGACCGTTATTTTCGATTTGAGGGGCACATTTTATTCAGAGGGTATCATGATTTTTCATGATCTGGTCTAGTTAAATTGTTCCATAAATCGCCTAAATATGGCAAATATTGCATTGAATTATATACCTGAATAAATCCTTCAAATTATATTAATTATTTTTAATTAATTAATCATTATATTTTTTGGAAAGGCGTCATAACCAAATTGGATAAAATTGATGTCAAGGAAGCGACTCTCATTCCTGACATCCTTAAGAATAAGAAGATACCTATTAAAAAGGGATACTATGGATTGATTGTTGGCGATGATGTATTACAGAGCGACCACGATGAACGATCGAGCAAGGAAGAAGAAAAATTTCAAAGTATAGGATTATGGACTGACAGGTAATTTGAATTGCTTTGTTATTGCCTTACGGTATACCGGATCTTTCCGTAAATAATCCCTGGGACACCTTTCGGAAAATCATATTTCTTTCGAGAAAATGAGCAATTAAAATGAATAAAAATGAAAATACATGATTTTATAAAATCTACTATACTTATTTTTCAAAAAAGTAATTTCGAGAAAATTTCCAAAAATAATCCCAGTGAAGCATGCGTTCATGGGCATATTTTCGACTGGGCTTATTTTCGGAGGAATCCGGTAATGTTCTCCAAGCTTATAAATGTCTTATTTTAATAATTTTCTGACATCAAAGAAACTTATTTTCCTATTAACTGAATACTTTGAATTCTACACAAGTTACTGTAGAAATGCCCCTCTAGAGGGCAACGAGATTGCTCATACGACAGTACTCTTTTAGAAACTCCACATAGTTTGCAAATAAAATACAAAAAAGATTAGTAAAATTTATTAGTCTCCATTCAGGAAATCATTTCTGTTCATATTGTTCACATATAAACATATACAACCCGCATGTCGATCAAACAGTCCTTTGGATTGCTACTGTATCACGAAGATCCCCTTAATTCTAGCATCGTAAATCCAAGAACTATCTTATTTTAGATGATAATTCTTTTTTATTTTAATCATATTCAATTAATTTCTGATTAATAATAACAAAATTTAACGACTGATGTGTTACATAAGACGTACTTTTGAGATAACTGTCTTCAACTAACGACAGAAGCCCTCGAATGAGTGCTGGTGAATTGCTCTCAATGATCTTGACAAATGTCTCGGACAGAGAGAGAGTTTAAGATCCTAATAATTTCAAGTTTTCTTAGTTGCTGTCGCAGCCAGCCAGCCTCAACTACAATAATAAAAATAATCCTGTTTTTTGAAATCGACATGCATTGATAAGTAACTTTTACTTTAACAAATTATTAACTTGTTAATATATCATTCATTCACGAAATTCACCATAACATTATTGTTTTGGGATCGTGACGTTGCCTGTTCATCGGTTTTAGGTCTCTGATCTAGCGAATGTTTAATCGTTAGGACGTAAGTAAATCGAACGGTTGGAACCTTCTCTGAGCGCCAGATCACGTCGGTCGAACGTGTCGGACGTGTTGTTAATTCGCCCTAAAGATGTCAAAAGAATTAAACCTTCAGCACTCAATTTTACCTGTCCGGTTCCGGTTCGTTGACTTGGTTTAAAAAGGCATAAAAATTTTGGATTTTCGGGCGAATCCGGTCACTTCGCAGTCACTCCCAATATTTACACAAAGTTGAGAAGAGAAATCGCTCGAAGAAAATTTACTCAACGATGATTCAGTGAGCGCGTCTGAACAGCTCAACATTTTTAACATTCTGTAATTGTAATTTAAAAAATTAGTTCACTTCACAAAGCGCTTCTTACAATAATTTTTTGAGAAAAGTGAATTATTTTTTGTTGTCTTGGTGATAATTGAGCACTATGGTTTTCTGATAAGATTGTTGTGAAGGGATAGGACCAAACTCAACGCCCATTGCAAGAATAAGAGACAACATCCAATAAAACAAATAATAAGATCATTAATTGTGACAGTTTTATTTTGGTATTTTGGTTTTTAAAAAAGGAAATTTTAAAAAGTTTTCAAAATATACTTTAATGTTTAAATACAATCATACATTGTACCTAAAGTTCAGATATAGTCGGTCAAATAATATGTAAGAGTGAATGTTGGTCAAATTGTAACTTCCTATTATTAATATGAAACCAAACTTGGTCCACTTGTCCTTTTACCGTCATGCTGTAGCAAATTCATATGCTTCTCTTCTCGCTTCCCTTGTACCTTTTGTTAAAAACGTATTGACATTATTTATAATATTTACATTATTTACATTGGAATTTTAATTGTTCTCGGAGAAATTTAGTAAAATAAATGGTGGCCCTTTTAATTGAGTGACCCTAGTTAAACAGATTGACCACCCATGGTTTAGATACTGTTTCATTATGTACAAGTATATCAGGACTTCAGAAACTGTTATATTTGTGTTACTTATTTGACTTTAATATAACAAAAACATTAGGATACCAACTCGAGACAAAGAATAAAATAGCATTCCCTTTTATTATAAACAAATTTTAGACAAATTGGCAATTTATTAAAATCAAAATTTATATATGTATATACAGATAGGTAGATAATGAGTATATAATAAATAAATTTAATTATTTAAAAATTCATTATTTATCGTGCGGATAACTGAAAAAGTTGTACACCAAAGCCCCGCTATGCGTCTATTCGCTTTTGCGTCGATTGATTTTTTATTTTTTGCCATATAAAATTTCAGGGAACTTTTCACAGCCACGGAAGGAATTGATAATATTACAATGAAAACGTTCTGGAAAAACTTCACTTTATTAGATGGGATTAAATATATTGCAGGATCTTGGAATGAAGTGTACAACAAAAGCATGAACGATTGTTGGCGTAAATTATGGCCGGAATGTGTACATAGCCCATTGGAAAATGACACTTAAAAATGATATTGCCGTAGAACAAACGTTAACGACAAAACGTTTAACTCAAGCTTTTCAATTAATTGATCTGCAGATATTTAATCAAGATGAACCTAATCACGAAAGAAGTTCGAGGGTAAACAGATCAGTTCTGGGTAGCATAAATTGCAATAAAGAAATTTATGCTGCAAAAAAAACGATGCGGTACAAACCACTTTGGAAAAATTTTTTAAAAAGTAAATTATGATTTTGAAAGAGGTTTTGATAATTATATTTATAATGCATACTTACTTTTTACTGATTTTATATTATTAATTAGTTTTAATGGATTAAGAGCCCAATTTTCGTACTATTTCTTGATAAAACTTTGTTTTATTTTGATTTTTATTTAGATAGATGTATTGTAATAGTCTTTCTGATCAATATTACCACATATTCGTTATGCGTCGAAACTCATTTAGCGTCTTAACTTTCGGAACCGAATAGAGACGCAAAGAGGGGCCTTGGTGGATAAATGGATTCTAAAGACGACTTGAGTGTTCTTGATATTTCAAACGGCAACTTGTGAAGTTATTGACCATAATCATTAGTTTTTTGGTACTTGTTCGAGTACCAGGGTTTTTGAGTTCGCGTGGAGCCATAAATAAGTACATCAAATGTTAATATTTTTAATTAAGTTTTGTAACAGAAGATCAAATTTTCATTTTAATTGAATCAATTGTATCAACAATGATTCGGATTAATTTTATATTTTTTGAAATATCAAAAGACTTTAATGAATTTATTTAACTGATAATTTATTCATCATGGTTATGTATAATGTTTGGAGAATATGAAATATCGTCCATTCTCTTTAATACTTCACTGAATTGGCGGTGAATTATTTATGGCTTCATTGAAATACTGTAATTAATTTCCATTCTGGCCAGTGATAACAATCTATACGGACAAGTCACTCAGGTCGACCCAGGTAATGAATTCTATTTACTTTTGAATTGAAAAAACTATTTGCACATGTTACATTTTTAACTATGGGCCACGTTAATAATTAATGAATTTTTATAATTGGTGGACATCCTTTTCTTTCAGAGAATTGAGGGACACAGAATTGATAACGATACAATTCGGGCATTCATTGCACCTTTCAAGTTTGAACGCGAACTCCTAAGACAATATAATTGTTTATTTACAGAACTACTACTGTAAATTTTTGCGGCTGTTTCTGTTGTTAAGAAGAAATATTTAAGAGATTTGAATTTGTTTGATTCATTTTTATTATATTTTAGTCGAGGAATAATTACTGATAAAAAATTTATAACACAAAATTATGTACTCATAAGTTCACTATTGTGAGGAATATTTAAAATTTGGTATGTTGAAATTGTTTGTTGAATTTTGTATGTTGAGTTTAGTATTTGGAAATGTGTTTCTCCCACCCAGATGGAAAATTGATATTTTAGATGTTTGCGATGAATAGTTTATTCGAGTATAGTTTGCATTTTAAATTACAGCATAAGATATTTAAAAACATTAAAAATATTAAATCGTTTCAAATTTTCATATTAAAATTTAAATAAAATAAATAGTTTTAACTAAGTTTTGAATTAAATAAATGTTCTTTCTTTCCTTAAAATAATTTTTAAATAAAATTAATATGTAAATAAAATTATTACTAAAATTACAAAATTTGAACTTTAAAAATAAAATCTGAAAATAATGAAAAATTTGTTCGAATAATTGTTCATTAAAAAACATTAACTAAAAGTTATCAATTTAGAACGATGTCGAATTACGAAAGTTTTGCTGAGAGTTGTCCAAAAGACAATTCTGATTGTATTGAAAATAAAAGTTCGAAAACCCATGTTGTTGTTCTTAATAACTATAATGATCAAATCACAAATCTCTCAATGAGAGTTACTTGCGTAATTTTTGGCCTCAGTTATTTTATAGGGATAAATTCGAGTATGTGAGCTAAATACGGACCTAATCTTGTTCTTTAAGTTGAGACAATACAAATTTTCGTTTCACCTTGGTTTCACTGCGTACCATTATGTTAATTGAAATTCGCGCCATAAATAAAATTATTAATAAATTATCAAAAAATAATCAATACTTTCTTTTGTTACTTATACAAATGTTGTACCGTGATTTTTTTATTGATTGTTGTTTTAAAAACCTCAAAAGAAGCTCGTGTTTTGAATCGGTATCGATTATATCGCCATTGTGGTTGAAATAAATAATAGTTTAATTTAAAGTATTTGTGTGATTTTTTAACATAAAAATGATGAAAAATGTTAATTTTTGATAAGTTACTAATAATTTCAATTTAATAATATCGATTTATAATAGTTGTTATTAATTTAATTACCTAAATTGCTATCAGATTTCGTTTATCAATGGAAATTACGAGGGGTTAATTTTAATTTGCATTTCGCCAAAATAATTTATTATTTTTTTAATTTCAAAGTTGAAAAAAACAAATAAATACAAAAGTTTAAAATTAAAAATAAAAATACTTTATGTTAATATGCTTATTAAATATTTTAAATTTAAAAACGATAGAATAAAAAACCATTAAAAAATAAATATTTATTTAAAAAATAAAAAATATGTTTGTAATGTGTCTATTAAATATCTTAAAATTAAAAAATGATAAGAAGACCATTTAAGATTAAATACTTATTTATAAATAAAAAATATTTTTAGTCATAACAATTGATATATTTTAATAGAAGCTATGAAACAATTTTAAATGAATTTTAAAATAAATTTTTAGTTTAAATGTGAAAATTATTTTATAAATTTAAAGTTTTAAAATTTGCTATATTTTAAAAATTGAATAGAAAAAATTGTAATAGATTGATTTTTGGCGAGATAATTGAATTAACGAAAAATTTGTTTAAATGTGATTTTTTGTTATAATGCACCGATTTGTATAAGTTTCTCCTATACATCTTAACCCACTTCGTATGATCTGTCTGATTTTTACATCGTTTGAAAGTAGTTTTTCATCATAAATAGAATTCAGGTCGAATAATATTGCTTCTATATTGAATAATATGACTAATACAAATAAAATATGTATGAATTCTCTTATAAAATTATATATAAAAAATAAAAGACGAATTATGTAGTATAATATCTAATTTAATAAATAAAAAATAGTAAATTTTAGTAATGAATACTTTTAACACACAGAAGTAGACAGAAAGAATCGATCACAGTAAGAACAGTTGCAGTTAAAAATCAAATATAGAGTAGCTTACAAATCTCTCATTCAATCCGACAATTGTTTCGACAATGTTTTTTGTGGGATCGAATGATATTTTTTGCTGTATGCATTTAGAATGAATTGCTTCGTAATAATCGTACAATTGTCTTGGTGGACGACTAATATTGAAATATTGAAAGGAATTATAAGAGAATAATCTTCCAAGATCCAATCGACGAATGTAACGAGCGAAACGAAACTAAATAAACCAACGATAAAACCAAATTTCGTATAAAAATCTTTCAACTTTTAAATTTTAATTTATGACAATATTGACCATTTTAAAACAATATTCTCGTATAAAATTTAATTATATAATTTAAATAATAATATATTTGATATAATTTAACATATAATTCAAATTTAGATAAAAAACTTGAGGTTTGATACAGCTTCCTGGATTTTTCCTTTCGTAAGCTAGAAGTTATTAACGCTTCAAAATTGAACACGTTCTAAAGATTTTTTTGAAATCAAAAATAATTTATTTATAAAAGTATAAAAAATTATATCTTTATAACTTGTTTGTGTTATGGAAAATCAATTTCATGTGAATAATCGAATTATGTTTTATATGGTAGACTCACTACTTATTCGGTGCAGCACCCACAGAAACGATAAAATAAAATTGTCTCTAAGTCTTCTTTATAAAGAACCAAAATCTATTCTTCATCAATTTTTTTAGATTTATTTTTTTAAATTTATTGCAATCAACGTTGTCTAAGAAAGTATTGAAACTTGCGAACTCTGACTTGCTTTATCTGAATAGTTATATATAAAATTGATATTAGAATTTGTAAGTAGCTCATCAATATGCATCGAAACAAGTCGCATCATGACATTCACCCTCCCAAAAACCTTTTTTAAAATAGATATACTTATAATAAGTTATTTGTTTGATAATCAGTTTATTCCAAATTTCTTACAATTATTCATCTTATAAATTAATATAAGAAATAGCGTGATTTAAGTTTGTTTAAAGTAGTCATAAGAAATTGAAATAGAATATTTAATTCTTAAGTTTTAACTAAAATTGTTATATTTGTTTTCAGCCTTAAAAGTCGTCTTGGTTTGAAGAACTTTATCGAAGCATTGGTTATGGAACTCGTTGTTCTCATTGATGTTAGTTCAGTTACTCTTTGTTATTCATGTTTACCTTTTTAACGAAATTTATAAAATAAGTCTAAAAATAATAACAACTCTGAAAATTGGATAAATAATTCGTTTGAAAGGCGGAAGGGGTCAGTGAAATATCTAACCGGAAGTGGTTGATCGACAGATTGATGATTGTGACTTAATTTGCGTTTTGATCCAAAATTCAAGCTAAATAATATATTACAATGTCATTTAATAGGTAAATAGTAGTCATAGTCTAAGTGCCCATGAAACTGGTACACTGATAAGTCCTGAACAAGGTCTTGATTCAGAATTTGTGTTATGTTGTTCTTATTAAAAAGCTAAATTCATTTTATAAAGGAAAATGATATAAAGTTTCATATTACATAACAATTAGTTTTATTTCTGTACTTATTTATTAACAAAATCTTCAATTTCTTCTCAAGTGGTTGTTCCAACTGTTTTGTACCTTAACCCATTAATGACTAAACAGGAACTTAAGAGGGTATGACTACACTCGTCTGCACTAAGATATGATATTGTAGTGACTGTAAAATCTCAACCGTGATATATTTTATAAGGTTAGTTTAAATTTAAGTTTCGCCAAAATAGTTTATTATTTTTTAATTTGAAAATTTAAAAGAAATAAATTAAAAAACTAAAATGTAGAGTAAAAATATGATAAAATAAATACTTATTTAAAATAGGCTTACAGTAATAACAATTGATATATTTTAATAAAATTTATGAAATAAGTTTAAATAAATTTTAAAATAAATTAACGGATTAATATTTTAAGAAATATTTTTTTTAATAAAAGGGTTTATTGAAAATTTAAATTAATTAGTTTTTATTATAAAGTTTCGTAAAATGTAAAATTAATTTAAAGTTTAAATTTCGTAAAATTTTCGTAAAAAATGTAAAATTATTTTAAGGTTTAAATTTCGCAGAAGTTCATAAAAGATGTAAAATAATTTAAGGTTTAAATTTCGTAAATTTTCAAAATTTAATCGAAAAAATTTAATGAATTAATTTTGGGCGGAATAATTGAATTAACAAGAAATTTGTTTAAATATGTGAATTGTTGATATTAATAAATTTTGTGGTGTTAAATTATGATTTCGGAATTTGATAATACTGAAAGTGGCATAAACGCTACTTACATATTTATAGCAAAGTAAGATCATTGACTCATTACTTTGTTTATATAGACTGATAAAACTTGAAAAAATTTATAAACATTTTTCTCAAGTCAATGAATGTTTATTTTTTCAAGCGTCCTCAAACGAGGGCGGCCGATGTAAATGAGTTAATATAGGCATTTAATATAATATTTATACCCGTTTCATTTCATTCATTGTATAATTTATTTTCTAATTAAATTCTGTTTTTTAATCAGAATAATATTTTAGAAAACTCTTCCTATTTTGGAAGTTAATATTAATAAATTGCTGAAGGAAACCAATTTAAAATTGAACACTTTTTCCAAATATTATGGGAACACTGAATTACAATTGGAATATATGATGGAAGTATCATTGATTGAGTTCTTGAATGCTGTTTGATTGATCAGTGCATTTAACAGACGGTAGACAAGATCAACAAGAAGATAGAGGATATACTCACCAAAGGCGACTGTGAGGTCGTCAAATACGATGAGATGAAAACATTCTTGGAACAAGAAAAGTCTTTGTCGGATATTAGGAATGAGGATACATTTCTCTATTATTGGCATGGCATGTTTAAGGAACTCTTAGATAGATATAATGAAAAATTTAAAGGTGAGTTCCGTTTTTGGAATTAATTTTATGATTGTAAAATTCCTAATGATGGGAAGGATTCAATTTTTCAAATATGACATGATCCAGATCTGTACATAAAAAATCAGAAATCAAATTGTAAAATTAAAAATAAGCCATTTTATCTATTTTTTATTAAAAATTAAATTGAATTTTCAAAGAATGAGTTTCTTCATTTGCGGGTAAGAGTCGGCAACGCGGTTCTTCCAAAGTTTTTCCATCAATACTAAATAATCTTTCAGATTGAACGCTAGTAGGTGGCAGGAAAGTTAATGTTGTCAATATTTCACCATTGCATTGAATTTTGAAGTCTAATTATGAAATTTTAAGATAAATAAGATCCTATATCACTGTGGGCTGG
This sequence comes from Girardia tigrina, assembly GCA_001938485.1. Classification (NCBI taxonomy): domain Eukaryota; kingdom Metazoa; phylum Platyhelminthes; order Tricladida; family Dugesiidae; genus Girardia; species Girardia tigrina. Next base: position 26,340 of record MQRK01229410.1, read on the forward strand.
ATGGCTGCGGATGTTTGACATGATCAGGGCCACTTAACTGTGGAGGATTTCATCCACTCGGATGCGGACGGAATAGCGCATCCCCATTGTAATCAGTCTAGACCGAGCCTTTTGGGGTCCGGAGCGCTCTCAGTGCTTCTCGACCTATTTTTGATCGAATGAAGAACTGTGCCCGATCTGGACTCGGCATTGTCGGAACTTTGACTTCCCGACCCGATGTCTGTTCGATGAACGCTGAACCCGGACAACTGATCGTTGTCATCGGATCTGAACCTGGTGAAGTCATCTAGAGATAATGAAAGTAGCATTTATGCCACTTTCATTATCAATAGATTCAAAGCTCATAATTCAACACCAAAATTTTATTTATGTCACAACTCAAACTGTTCAAACAAATTTTTGTTAATTAAAATTTTCATTCCGCCCCGTTTTTAATTTTTTTTCATAATTTGCTTTCCTACTTCAAATTTTATCAATTTACCTTTTTTAAAAATTTTTTATTGAATCAAGCTTTTTATTACTTTTAAAATAAAATATATTACACATAAAATTAATTTATTCCATTTCTAATAAAATYTAATTCATTTGTAAAAAAACTATTTAACTTTAAAATAATTTATTATATTCTGTAGCATATTTTTAAACTTTTTATTAATTCAAACTTTTTATATTATTTTTAAAATGCTTTTATAAAATTATATATTACAAAAAAATTAATTTATTCCATTTAAATAAAATCCAATGAATTTGTAGAACTTAAAAAATATTTTATTGCATCCTAAAAAAAATGTAATGTTTAAATTTATTTTTAATTTCAAATAATTTTAAAATTTTGAATAAGTTAATTATTTTTATAATATTTAATAAATAGATCAAATTAATATTTTTTAAATAATAAATAATTATTTTAATTATTATCCAATAAGATTTGAGTAAATATTTTAATAAAATAATTATTTTTCCATTTGTTAAAAAAATAATGAGAATTAATTCATTAATCAATTTTGTTTAGAATGCAAATGTACGAAAGTTTTGACAAAGATTGTCTTAAGGACAATCAAAATTGTTGTTTAAATAAAAATATAAAAAGTCAAATTGGTGTTCTTAATTAGTAGGAATAAAGGAAAATACCATCGGCCATCTGGGTAGGAGAGGCACAATCCGAATCAACATACAACTTGCACAATTTCACCAAACAATTCAAGTAAAAAATCTGCGACGATAAGATACACGACCTAAGCTATGAATTGTCTTCTTATAGCGCCAGTTACTTATTTTGTTTTTCAATTTGTCCTTGAAATTATGTATACTTCGAATAAAAAGATGTGCATACGATGGTTCATTTGATCTAACAGTGACCTACTACACTTTAAGGGTGGTAGCAAACGAAAATGTCTAAATATGGGATATTTGAAAATGAAGTGCTTGATTGGAGTAAAGTCGCTGAAAAAGTAACGGAAATGCTTCGCCTCAAAAAAACCTTTGAGGAAAGAATCCTTGCTTTATGTATTAAAAAGTAGAACCAGAATCGCAGGGTTTAAGATTAAATAATTTTATCGAAATGGATGTTCAACCCGAGTCTAACATTTGTATGACTCTTAATCCATCAAAAATCTTCTAAAAGTGTTCTGCGTGTTGTATTAGCAGATACGGAACTGTCGTCTTGCACATTTAATAGTGGATATTCAATGGCATTTATCCTCACCTAAATCCAACACTTCATTTCTAAAAATGTTTCCGTGACAATTCCATACATTTATTAATGAACAAATACACTTCTTTTCTTATTATTCAATTTATGCAGAAATGATCGCAGACACGGAGTCACACACTATTTTAATAAATAATAATTTATTTCAGTTTATTGTTTTATATATTGTTCTTCTTGAGATACTGTTATACGTGTGTTTTAAATTTCTTTCATAGCAATATGTCAATGTTAAAATGTTGATTTATATTTTCTTCAGAACAGTTCACCTACAAAAAAGCTATATACCATAATCCTAAAGACCTGGAAGATATTATCAGGAGGTCAAGAGCCGACAATTTATCCATTCTCCACAACCCCAAACCCTTTAAAATGATTGTTGACAAATCATTAGACTTTTTCAAACAGGAAAGTTTTCAATGTGTGGATAAGTTTTATGAAGTTGTGAAATATGTGATAGAAAATGTTTTGACGTCCCACGTCGAAGGTAAACTCGATGTGTTGAAGAATCAGATCGAAGTAATTCATTCTTTTCATTCAGCTATGCGTCTCAAAATATTTAACTGTTATTAATTATAATACGAATTTGAGAACTTGCATTAACACAATAACCTCTACCAGGC
>MQRK01229414.1:1243-15243 GCA_001938485.1 Girardia tigrina
AATACTCGTTCATTATTCAGTAAATTACCCTTTTGAGAAGTTGCCATTGTTGAAAATCCTACCGAAAAATATAATGAATGAAAAATGTTGAATTCCAAAAGGCCAACCCAAAATTTGCTTAAAAGTAGTAAAATTTTATATGAAATCACAAAAATATATCTAATAATAAATATTACATATATACCAAAAAATATAAATAATAATTTTCAGGTGTCGTTCAAGTTCTATATTATTTTAACATTATTTTTATCAAGAAAATATTTAATATATCTACTTACAATTGTAAGCAGATATTTATATTAATAATAATTCATATGGAAAATTATTATTAGCAGAATTATTCATGATAATTTTCCATATGAATTATTATTAATATAATTATCTACTTACAATTGTAAGTAGATAATGACAGCGTTAGTGAGGCAGTGAGGCAGGCAGTGAGTGACTTGGGCTTTTATAAGATAAGATACAATTGATACACATATTTATATTCAGATACTAAAATTCATTGATTAACACTTAAAATAAGAAGAATAGAGCAGTAACAATATTAAATTATTTTAATTATTTTTTTCGTACAAAATCAAACTGAAATATAATGACGTCTATTTTTTTGTACGATTTACCAATAGAATATTCATTTTTTATTAAAAATTGATGATTGAAGAAGATCAAAACATGTTTTATAATATCAAAATAATTCGATAATAATATGAATAGTTTTTAATAGAAATTAAATTTGTAATTTGGTTTTTTTTATAATTTATGTTGTATAATTAGTAATTTATTTCAGTGATTTATTATTTATAATGTCAGCACGAATTTGTCGGATCACAGCAATTTATGTCTAGATAGTGTTTATGAATTTATAATCAATTTATCAATTTTTCGAGCGACAAATTAATTATTTTTAATAATCAATTATTTCAATACACTACTTAATAATATTTAAATAATTTAATTATGAAATAATAAAATAAGATCCTTTCAAGTTCATAAATCATATTTTAATAGTTTAAACTAAAAAAAGACAATAAATTTCATTGCTAAATTCCCTTGATACCTTTTGTGAGACTCCTTTCATATTAGTTTCTTCCAGTCTCAATGGATTTAAAAATGATCATAATACTTTGTGAATGTTAAATAAATAAAGATTTACCAAATCTAGTTTAAATATCAATTATAGGAATTCAAAAAGGCATTTGAAACAAAAGTTTTCTGGCCATCTATCGAGTTTTTCAAAAGTCTTGTCATAAAGACACTCCAAACAGATTATTCAAACAATTTATTCAAAATGATCACCTTCCACATGCAAGACGGCTTCCAGACGTTTCATGAATGCACCATTGACTTTCACAAGAAACGCCTCCGGCAGATTCTCCCAAGCATTCGCGGCAGGATTCCCCAGGGCCTTGGCACTTGGATGACGAGTACGGAAGGCTTCAATCTCTACATGCATCCATATGGAGTAATCCAGAGAATTCACATCTGCTAAGCATGATGAAAACTTGTATTTGGTTGTAAAAAGTACGGCTTTGTTCTTTAAGAACTTTTTGACGGCCTTAGCAGTATAGTATGGAGCATCGATTTTATAAAAAACATATTTTCGCCATGGAAACTTTTTCTTCAGCCACAGCAATACAGTTTAGCTCAGAGCTGGTGAGTTATATGTGGCATTCATGTGATTAGCAGGACAGAAAAGTTTGAGTTTTCAATTTGCTGCCACCACACCCAGTAGAATTATGCTGACCGGATTCTTTGGTCTGTAAGAATTTTTGCGTCACTGATATCATCATGCTCTAAGCGAATGAAATGGTTATTACTATGGTTCTATGATGGATCCATTGTGAAAGTTTTTTCTTCCTCAAAGATGTTAAAAATTCCAGCTGTAAGGGACTTCATGTCATTCAAAAGGGACTGACACCATTCAAAGCGATTTGGTTTTATCGGATTGGTGAGTAAAAGTATCTCGATCATCATAAGATTCTTGCCACCAAGTTTCCTGATTATACGACTGATCTATGACTTATGAACACCAAACTTTGAAGCATGAACTGTTATTGATCGCTCTGGAGGAACCTAGAGGATCCTTCTTAGCTTGGAAAGGTTTATTTCTGATTTTCGACCACTCCCAAGCTTGTCTTGCAGACTTTCGTTTGCAATCAATCGTTTACGGTCAATCAATCAATCTTCGTACTGTTCGAAAATAGATTTTTAGTTGCTCGGCAATTTGATTTAAAAAGAGTGTCAATACTTAAAATCTTTGAACCAAATATAAAGAAATGTTTACATAGCAGCTTATGTTCCTTAAATCTAATGTCAAACTCCATTGACAAGATTTTCCCAACACCTTGTGTAATCAAATATAAAGTATGCTTCCCATCGGTTGCGTAAGACAACTTGTACATAAGTTTTGGGAATCTCTTTGAAAACGTACAACTTGAACAATGTGATTTATGATAAAAATATTTATTTTCTTTTATAATTTTTACAAAACAGTATTTATTTTGAGATTCACACTTCGGAAATTGGGTTTTTATATCTGAATATTAAATAAGCTAGACATGTATTTTGTTTTACCAAAATGGTAGAGATGTCTGATCATCATACATGATATTTCATTTCGATTATTTCCGACTTGCGATTACTTTTACTGTAGAGGCACATACAAAAATATCAAAACCTAAAATTATTCACTCTTATAATCCTTCAATTACAAAATCGATTCTTAAAGACGATTATTAACGACCAAAGAATATACATTCTTTACTTAAAGTTACTGGGACAAATTTCTGATGAACGTGAAAACTTCAGACAAAATTTTGTTTTTAAACTTTAAAATGTTTTGTATAAGTTAGGAATATTTTGTGTGTGGATGTTTTTGTGTAGTGTTTGCATGTTTAAATGTTGTGTGTTGATTTGGGATTGTGCCTCTCCTAACCAGATGGATGATTAATATTTTAATTCTTATAATCTGAAACTAATTTATTTAAATTTAGATTTAATATTCAAAATTTTAATTTTGTAAATTTTAAATAATTTTAATGATTTTATTTTTGTAAATTTTTAAATAATTAAAATCAAATTAATGTTTAAAAATGATAATAAAAAGTATTTTATTTTCGCCCATAAAATTTTAATTAAATATTTTAAATAAAATAATTTTCTTCAAGTTAGTTCAGATTATAATGGGAGATATTGAAAATTGATTGATGGATTATAGTGAAAGCAATACTATTGATCACCATAGAGATGATAAGAAATGTGAATGTAATAAATGTTCTTCCAAATATGAGTTCTCTTAACAGTATAAAATACCTATTACAAAATCATTTTGATGATTTTTTGACTCATGTGCTGATGCCTTGACATTTAGATGACAACATTAATCTTGTTGAAACACGTTATTTAATTATAATTTCATGCACATAAGCTTGTTTCCATATTTGTTATGTCTTCAAAAGATCGTAGAAAAAAGATATTCTGATTGTTTATATGTTATAATATCGAAAGATTATAGCTTCAAACTTAATTCATTTGATGGAAAAAATCGTTCTCTCAGAATATAGTTCAGTCAATCATCTTAGTTTATTCACATTTATTTGATTTCAAATTGTTAAGATAAATTAATTGTTAAGCTTAAATTAAGAATGGATTTTTTTGTCTCAGAGATTGATTATTGTTTTGTAGTCAATTCTAATTAGGATCACATGTCTCTGTTTTTTCGTATATTATTTTGTAATTTTGTGAAGAATATTCTTGAAAGTGTATGTACATTATGAAGTCAAAAAGTTTGTAGACCAGTAGATTTATTAATAATGTATGAGCCTGATTTTTTATGAGAAAGCATTACATCCACATTTGTGACACATTTCTGGGTTATTAAATTTAATATGATATCTACCGTTGAAAAGCACAGTTTAATTAAATTTTTCTAAAATAAAATAATTAGGTAATTAAGTGAGACCTGCGGGAAAGATAATAAATGGAAACAATGCAGAAAAAAGCGGAAGACCGTGTAAATGATCGAAAAGCGACGAAGAAAAAAATTCCAAAAATTGCTTAACCGTCAGCATTTTAACATAGTATAACTTGATTCATTCCATAGGAGTAAGGAATTTATGCTCGAGGTTCAGCCTAATTTTCTCAAATCATATATATATATGTGAGAAGCTACTTCAATGCGGCGAAGAAAACATCAACATTCATACTGAAATCGGTGCTTGATTCCTGGATAATATCGTGACAGAGGACGAAATGCAACTCTTTCTTCAACATCCCAGAAGACAGAAAATTGTCAAAAGAATGGAATTTCCCAGGATATTTGAGCTCTTGGAATTTATTGAGTGAATTCTCTCAGTGACGAGAGGTGATGATGATCATTTCTTAGGATTTGTTTGGTGTTCGCTGACAAAACCACCAAATTCAAAGACAAATAATGTACGTAAATTGTAAAAGAATCTCGTTTGTAAAAGCAAAATTCTTACGGCCACACTATGTTCTTAGTACACTACAACGCTCCATGCATAAATCTGATCCTCTCTACGGCCCAGTTCTGTTACAAGAGGAAGCATATAAAAGGGAAACGGTTAGAAGACAAAGAGGTAGTGATGCAAGTGGTGACATCAGTACTTAACGAAATGCGTGATAAATGGTATATAAGTGTCTTTTTCAAACTATTAAGAGGGTCAAATGTGTTCGTTGCGAGTGATGAGACTAAGTGGAAAGGTAGTTTGTTCCCAAAACTTATATGACATGCCTAAAATGCACTCATTTCGGATTTCACTGCTCTCTTTTTTGTACGGTAGTCTATTGACTTTTTGACGTCACTACATATTTTGTGTTCCACTGCAAATGTGACTCTATTAATCTAAAAAGTTAATTTATATTTTAGATCCTAAGGTTATGTGTTAAATTTGAATTTAAAATTTTAATAGAATTAAATGTTTATAAATCAGAATGCGTATAGAAAATTTTTTTGAAAATTTAAAAATTAGAATAAAATGGAAGTAAAATAAATATCAAAACTTTTTAAAAATATTTATTAAGTACGATTTCGTATAATATTGGATTTACTAAATATACCACGAAAAAATAAATAAAACTAATTTTTGACATGTGCTATGTAAAAATAATGAATTCGCCGATGTAACGAATTCACTATTTTTACTGTAAAAAAATAAGTTAACAAAGAACAACTCGACACGTAACTCAACAACGATAATATTTTTTTTTAAATTTGTCTACAAAAGATGTTGAATAACACTAATAAATCTTACTAACACAAATGCACCACGATCAACAGTTCTCAGTTGCGAAAATTAAGAGAATTATTTGTAAGATTGTTAACAATTCTCGGTTTTCTAGTGATGGATTGTCCACAAGATTTAAACGGGATCTTTAGAGATATTAGGACTTTTGATTCGAGAATAAGTGTAGAAACTGTAATCCAGGACGATTCTTTTTTCCGCAGACGGTAACTGGGAAGTAAAAGTTTTGTAATTTTATATTCGAAATTTTTAATTGTCCGAAAAGATTGGTTGAATTTGACAATCCTGGCCAAGCGAAAACTGATCCAAATAATCTTATATCATAATTTTTTAATCGATTTTTTAATAATCAATTATTCTACGGCTTTTTATATTTGACTTTGAATACATTATATTAATTTGTCTTTCGCCATATACGACAATTTTCTTTGATCTTCTCTCTGCCTCACAACACGAGTAACACCGAAAGAAAAACCACACAGACAAAAAAAATAAAAAAGAATATAGTAGCCCCTTGATACACAAAAAAACAAAATCACTTACTCCTATACACAAACAAAAATGTACATTAATATGGGACACTGTGGTGTGTGAAGTAGTGGGTGCACTACATGCTATATAATTACTGTTTTTAAATGTACCACATTTTATTATTTATTTTACTAAATATACCACAAATTTATTTTAAAAAAAAGAGAAAAAAAGAAAATCTACTACATTATCAAGTGTAAATACAAATATTATTATTTTTAATTTTTACTTTTGTATAGCAAAAAAATAATGAAATTGATTTTGCAATAAATTCTTTTTTATGACTTTTTTCATTATATCTTCTATTCATAAATATACATATCATTTTTACAGACTTTGCTTATCACCTACTTATTTTATTTTTCAATCACTTATTAATATTTTATTAGTAAAAGTTTTTCTCCAAGGCATCTGTTTAGACAACTACTTACGCTTTCATGTTTTGAAGTTTGAATGAAGTCAATGTTTAAACCCTTCAGCTTTTAATTATAAACAAAAATTACTTTATCATTATTATAAAAAAATAACTCATAGTGGATGAACCAACTCATCAAGGGCTGTAAATTACAGTGATAAGTAATTGACATTAATTCTTCTTATCAATTATTATTGCCATAATGTTTATGGATTTTTTAAACAGAAAACATTTCATATAAATAAATATATATTTTCAATTACAACAAGACAACAAAAAATATAATACATGATTTTTTGTCTTTTCTTTTTACTTTTTTAAACAAAGAAATTGATTTAAAGTTAAACTAAAAATAAGTTTGGAATAAAATACAAATATAAAAATAAAAAATATACGTCAAAAGATGAAACAACAATATTATAAGTAAAATGTTTAATTGAAAGTTGCATTTAAAGTGGTAAGTCGGGTGCAAGTGCGGGCATTATGTGCAGCTTCATAAAAGACGCCACATAGCCACCGAGTAGTAGATGCAGTCCTTTCTACGTACGCAAAGAGTGATTGCTCGTGCCGCGTGCTCGCCTCCATGCATAGTTGTGCTTGAGCGAAAAGATTACAAGCGGAGCCTTGCGGTCTTCACGCGTCCGAACGATTTCCGGATTTTTAATTTCACGGAAATTACCACACATTCGCAAAAAGCGCGACTGCAACTCGACTTGCTGATTTCGTGGCAGCGATTGATAGATAGACTCAATCGACGCCCCTATTGGCTTGAAATTAACTGCCACATTAGACCCTTCTCGCAATTTTAAAGATCCAGCACCATCCTCCATACTCACGATCTTCCATATCATTTATTTTAAGTCACACACCCGTCTCTAATTTCATTAATAGTTCTTGCCAACATGGAAGGCCCATCATTGGCCAAAAGGAACAAGAACAGGAAACTTCATTCGTTGCTACCGGTTGAACGGCTTTTAAAAATTTGCCTCGCACTTTCCTTAGCGCAAAATAGGACATTTGGCGATTAACGCCAGAGAAAAAAGGATGATTAAATTCTAAAAGTAGACTATATCGCTCCTTCTCCCTTTGTGCCTTGATACTTTTATTTTACCAATAAAGAAATTGGATATCTGGCTTTGCACATTAAATAAATCCATAGTGGATTTCGTCCTATAAATAGCTGAACATATAATTATTTTCTTCTAAGGTATCGAGAAGCGCAACTAAGGGTGGTCTACCATTTAAAGCTTCTTTTCGAGCTTTTACTCGATCATTGTAAATATCTTTTGAGCCATCCTCGTTTTGCAGTACCACCAACGTTTCCTTAGCCCTTACTCTCGCTGCACGCAAATTTCGTACAGTACTTTTTTGATTATCATTTTTGATTATCATGCCTTGGCCTGGGATGACCAGATAAGAGTTCGGTCGGACCATGATTATGGGTTCCATTTTTAACAGTGAGATAGAGTTAATGTGATAAATTTTTTATTTTTTTCTCTCTTTTTAAATAAATTTTTGTGGAATATATATGTTGGGTGTGATATTATTAGTCCTGGATTTTATATGATTATTTTAATTTTATTAATTTAAATTCATGTGTTTCATGGTATGCTTTAGCATCTGAGTTTATTTTGCCCCAACATATTATTTAGATATGTCTCTCCTCTAAGTGTCTCTAACTCACTTTTATTAGAGATCCATATCGTACCCCATCAACCCGATCTGGCACTTTTATCTCGCTAGTAAAGTTGATGAAGTACCTATTGGGTTCTACATTATATTTAAATATATTAAGTCTATGAAAGTTGGTTTATGCTACTTCTATTTAATTAATGATTATCTTATTTTTTCCACAACATGTTTTTTTTATATTTGATTACTATATTTCTTATTATAAGTTTATCATTTTCATATCAGAGATTAAAATTCAAAAAAACATGAACAAATTATATGTTGACATTGTTTTATTAAAATATAGCAAAAGAAAATGCCAATCAAAGGCAATCCACCCATCGTCCCTGTAGAAATAGATATTCAAAGGGATCACTTAATATCTATTTCTACAAATAATTAAATTGGGTCGCTAATTCCCCAATATCAAACCACTAAAAAAAATTCAAACGAAACTAAATAAAATAAAAAATCACCTTTTTTCGCAACAAAAAATTTTATTAAAGATATAACCCAAATCACATATAACCCAAAAATACCACTAGTTTTGATCGTCCGCGGTCACTAATTAATTATTCCCAAACAGCTTGATAAAGCTCATAATTATTCTTCAATTATTTATTGATCGGTTTTTTAATTGTTAGTATTGAAATGATAATAAATCCAAAGAAATATAAAATAGATAAAAAGATTCCCCATTTTTCGATATCTTTATCTGTCTGACAGACATTCAGGTTGTAAAAAGGATGTTTAAATGTATCGTAAGTGACGTCGTAAATAATAAGATTAACTACGGAAAGTATGCTCCATATTACCGCTAAAATCATCCACGATGTTAAACTTGTTTTCACTTTATACTGACTTTTCTTATTTTGTTCTAAACTTGTTGGATATTGCATCGCTTTTTCCATGAGACCGTAAATGTCCACATTTTTCAAAACCCGATAATGAATCAATCCAACAATGTAAGCCATAAAATGAATGAAATTGGTTCTTTGATAATGATTATTTTCTCCATAAAGAAAATTTTACCACTCGTAGTAAAATTTGGCAGGAGATTATAAGATTAGATTATGTCATTAGATGATGATCGAAAAATCACAAGTCTTCATAAAAAAAATAAATACATGAGAAATAAAAAACACTAAACAGCACACACCTACATAAACTAAACCAACAATCACAACTCATCATGACACACAAACGCATACAATAAAAGCTCTATACACTCATAAAAATGTGCATTTGATATGGGGCACTTTGGTGTTTGAAGTAGAGTGTGCACTACAGTCCCTAATCATCCAAATCTGATAGATTGCCAAACTCTTCACCTTTACCAGTTGTGATAGAACGGAACTTTAGGCGGTCACGATTCGCCTTCTGAATTTCAAGTTTTGACTTAAAGTCCAGGCATTCTTGTTGTTCTAGAGTGTCTTTGTAATTATTTGTTGGAAATAACAACGAAATTTGATGCGAGCTATCAAAATCAGAAGACTTGCTGATGAGTGTCAGGATTTTGGGCTGACGAAAGTTTTTTTAACGTTATAGCTTAAAATTTTAAAAATTGTGAAAATAAATTTTAAAAATTGTTAAAACTCTAAAATTCAGAAATTGTAAATTTGCAAATTAAAGTTTTAAAATATAAGTAAAAGTTTTAACGTATTCATATTTATATTACATTATATTCATTTATAAAGATTTGTAAATATAAAAATAAAGTTGATCAGAAATCTGTTTTAAAAACCGTAATTTGTATTGAAATTAAAATTTTGTAATTATGTCTAATATTCAGTTTGACCCTAATACGATCTCGTCAAATATGTCCGAACTTACCAATGAGAATAAGATTTTTTTGAAATGCTTTTTTATATTTTATACTTTTAAATTAATATGATGAATAAATAAAACAAATAAAAATTTAAACTTTATGGTACATTTATTTCATTATTTTAATACAAAAATCAGATTGCATTACTATCTTGAATAAATTCCTAGAAATATTGTAAAACGTGAAATCTAATTATCTGTGAAATTTTTTTAACAGACGATTCTAATTTACATTTGGATTTTAAATTGAAAATTGATTAGTTTCCGTTCTTAATAAAAGATAAAATCTGATGAAATTCATAAATGTCTGTAACATTTATAATGGAACAATTTCGTGAAATCTCCTTCTAGCTCTGCTTTTTTCGATTTCTTTATCACAATGCTTATATTAACTTGCTTCCTTAATATATAAAATGTTTCACTTACTTTAAATGGTTTGATTTGACTGAAGCGTTGACATAGTTTTTATAATCAATTTAAAAATTACTATATGAATGATTAATTAGTCATTTTTAGCAAAAAAAAACAAATTTGCATACTACTTATCTTTATTTATAAATTAAATAGAAAGCCAAATATATTCAAATTTGATTTTTTTATATTTTTAATAAGCTTTATGGAATTTTGGTATTTTTTCGTTATAAATACATTTTTCGATTCATTATTTATTAAAATTTGTTAGATTATATATTTTGCAGGAAGAATTAACAAAAAGTTATTGATTATCAGGACTCTGAGTGCTTCATTTTTTTTATTTAATTTCCTCCTGCTAAAAAAACTTTTTAGTTGCAATTAAACTGCGCTCCAAAGACCAGGCTTTCTAGATCAGCAACTGACACCAAATTATTCGTATGGTGCTGTGATTAAAATAACAAAAAAACATTTAAAAAAATTACATTTGTTTAAATAAACAAATTAATGTGTAACAAATTTGAATTTTTGCTGAACAATAAATGTAATTGACTATGTTATGTTTTTTCATTTTTTATTGACTGGCTTTCTTCTTCGCTGTAAATTAAATGCAACGGACCGGAACCCGTATCACTCGTTCTCGGGGCAAATCGGTCCGACCGAACTCGGCACCGTCACAATCGAACTGTCGGGATACCACCGACCGACACGCAACGATGTGTTGACCGGTGCTCACTAAACTCGATTGGTGTAAGACTACCGTCTAATCTACACGTCGATCTCTCCGGGCACCAACTCCCGGCACGTTTAAGAGATGCAGGTTGCCATTGCTCGATCCAGTGGACAGCACCTCAATTCCGTTAAATTTTTTGTAGTCGGGATTTCTCCGTGACACTATAGTTATACCATACAAAAACATAAAAATTATCCTCTTAACTAGATGATCCTTTCTTCATCCCAACCGGCTAAAATGGACAACTTGTTCGAGTTTTTGAACTAGGGCTGGCAATCTCGGTCAATTTTACAATCCCGGGATTATGGGATTTTATTATTTGTAATCCCGGGTTAAATGCATATATATATATACCTGGTTTTCATTTCGTATAGTAGTTTAGACTGTCAGACATCCACTAATCAAACTACCCTTTTACTGTTAAGATAAATAAAACTTATATATTAATAAAATTCATTTTAAAAACATTAATTATAAACACAACACCATAAATTAAATGGATAACATTTATTCAACAAAAAATTTAATTTACGAACATTTACAGGAAGCACAACACAATATAAACATATTTCGCACTTACTGGTATGATAAAATAATTTACAAAGATTTAAAATGATAACGCAAGAAACAAACTTTTTCCAATGTCTTATCATTAAGACTACAGCTCAGCTTTGTACAGATATATCCTACAGATGAAAGGACTCGTTCAGCTTCAATAGAAGTTGGCGGAACAGGGAGAAGATAATTATAGACCAAGTCCATAAAATATCCTCTTTTCCCAACTTTTTCTGCAATGATAAGCTTCTTATCAATGAGATCCATCAAATCAGCTTCTACAATCGTCATTTTTGGCTTCGTTGACATCAAGATAGCTTCTTTCAATCTCTATTCAAACGAAATCAGCAGATTTTTCTAATTCAGTTCAATCTCGATGACGTCTTTGCTGATGATATTTTGCTTTGGATAAGCATTGAGACATATAAGCAGTTTTAAACAAAATGTCTTCACAATTGATCGTTTAACAACTCGAGCCATGGGATCACAAAGATAGAGAACGATGTTGGTTGCATCTGTTATTCTTTCATCAGTTATTCTTCTTCTCAGAGAAGATTCCAAATGCAGACTCAGGATTATTGACTGCTGGCGTAGCTTATCAAGTGTAAACGTCACAATTGTATATGCAGTCAATAAATTTGCATCACGGTGACAGTGAGCCTCAACGGCTACGCGCAGAAGTTTTAAAGCTTCTGAAATATTTGAAACCATCTCGAAGTCTTCTTCGGTGAAAGCATCCATAATTTTAAGTCTTTTGTAAAGCTGGTTTAACTTCAAGGAGCCAGGAAAGCATGTCTACTAAGCTACTCCAACGGATTTTAGTATCTAAAATCAGGTTCAGCTCTTTCAAAGAGTCAGCTATGATATGTGATTGCAAAATTTCGTTTTTTATAGGAGACCGTCTGAACATTTTCACGATGCTTCTAACTTTCTCAATTACTTTCTTTATTTTTCTTTCAGAGAAGGACGTAGTATAGCCAACATTTTGATTATCTATTTGGAAGTAATCACTTGATTTATCTTCTATGTCTGTATCTTCATCACTTGTTTCTTTCCACCCTGGATCAACCTCATTTTCAATTTCAGCTTGGTGGAACTCCTGTCTAGTATCGTACAGTGTGTCCAGAATAGCTAAATGAATTCCATGGGCAAGACATACCTGTTGATTTGAACCAATCAGTTGCCCGACTTTGAGCATCATGGCGCATCCATCTGTCGAGACACTCATGATGTCTTTGTCCAAATCTAAGAAAATTTCTGCAACTTAACCTTGAGTGCTTGAACACAGCTTTCTGCTAAAAATGAACCGCGAATTCGAGCTAATCCAAGATTTCTCCAAGTTGGATGTCCTTGAAGGTCATGTAGATTGACAGTGAAATATCGCCGGATTTTTTGTTGATGTCCCCTCATCAAATGAAAGACTGAAACGTCCTCCACAGGCTTTCATGTCTAGAACTTCTTGCGACAATTTATCAGTTAGATAATCGGAGTAGTTGCACACTTTTAGTTTAGTAGTCTTTGCTGATTTCGGTAGGTCGTGTCCCAACGCTGTAAAACAATTCCGTAGATCTAACGATGTAATAAAAACGGAGAATGGAAGACCATCAACGGCAGTCATTTGTGTGAGGATTGAAGGAAGGGATGTTTGGTCATCACGAAAGAATTCAGTGATCTTCCTTATGCTTAATGAATGTTGAGCGGATGGAGACTCCACTGACTGACTTGATGAAGACACAGATCTCTTTAAAAGGTCAATGTTATGTGCAGTTTTTTGGTGCGTGTGAAGTACTCTTGTAGACCCACCATTGCATTTTCGAATCTTCTTGCATGTAATGCACTGCGCAGAATCTCCTACTGTTTCTCGCAAATAGTATTTCCAAATGCCTTCTTTAAAAACACTGCAAAATTCATAGCTAAAATGATAAAAAATATTTATACTGATAAAATATTGATTTATTATTAAAATTTAAGTAAGCTAATCAAGCATTGAGTTCATCTGATGAATTTTCCTAGATTTATTATCATAAATATGTTAAGTATATAAAAAATAAAAGTATTAAAAATAAATTTGTTTTAACTAACAAGATAAAATAAGAATTTATTTATCTTTATACCAAACTAAATATACAGGGTGGGCCAAAAGTAGGGTTACAGTTAACACTTAAACATTTTATCTTTATTAGAAATTTAGACATTTATTTACATACATTATATTTACATAATAAACATTTTACATTGAACATTTAATCTCTCAAGTGCTCAAAATGTCCACCTTCAACCTTGCAACAATCTCTATATCTGTCCAAAACACTCTGATACACAGTACGACACAAATTTCGATCTCCATCAATTTCAGGGAATGCATCTGAAATGTAATCTTTCAATTCATTCACTGTGTGGGGATTCCTCTCATAAACCTTGTTCTTGACTACACCCCAAAAAAAGAAATCCATTGGTGTCATGTCAGGTGAACGTAGTGGCCATTCAATGCAGCCCCGCCTTCCAAACCAATGCTGCGGAAAGACTTGATGAAGATACTCTCTTACTGTCTTCGCATAATGTGGAGGTGCTCCATCTTGCTGGAAGT
>MQRK01229420.1:0-19444 GCA_001938485.1 Girardia tigrina
ATCGGTGTGTCCTGCAGCTAATGACACAATAACTGCATGCCTTTTCATTTCATTTGTAAGAGTAGCTTCTGCCATGTCTACCAGCAAAAATAAAATTATGTAATTATAACACACAAAAATATATGGTGTCTATATTACGTGTTCTCAAATAGCTGCCGCACCCTGTATCTTCGATTTAAATCAGATTTATATTTTTCAGTCAATAAACCCACTTTATTCATTTCATCTAATGTTTTATTTGTATTTGTAACCGACTCCATTTTTTTTGGTTTGTTACTGATCAGATTACAATATTTTTGTGAGTGATAATAATTTTTAATTTTTGTCCTAGGTAATAGGGTGTTTATGATGTTCGAGCGTATATCTTTGAATAGCACAATAGATTTGTCGCGAACCTTATTTGTTGATGAACCTTTGGTAATAAAGGTTTGATTCTGGAAGTCTATTAGTAAGCCAAAGTGGAACAAAAATCGGCACCTAATATTGCCTGGGGAATTTCAGCAATAATAAAATTCCAACTATACCAATTGTCCCCTAGATTTATTTTGAGAGTCTTGTTACCAAATGTCCTTATTTCGGAGCCATTGGTCGCATAAAGTTTAACATTATTAACATAACGGTATTCATTATAATGCGAAACATGTAGAAGCGAAACTATTGATCCCGAGTCAACTAATAACGAAAAAGAACAATTAAGAAGGTGCACAATGAAAACACCGTTTAGGTCAACCACCATTGGTGCTAAGCTGGATGATGTTTTGGGTTTAACATACGCGATTTGAATTTGCATAGTTGTAAACAACGGAATGCTTCTATTCCGAATCTATTGTGGTAGTAACACCATTCAGGTTACACCTCTAAAACCGCATGTTGGTTGACTGGATAAATTTTATTTAATATTTCGCGTAGTAGCGTTAGAGGTTTGTTAGAAAAAGAAATTTTTTTAGGTTATTTCCTATTTTGATTATGATATCAGGAGTTAATTTATTAATTAATTTATTAGTGCGTTACAGATTTGTTTATGATTAGTGATGCCATTTAAAGTGTACATCCTAATGCAGGTATCTAACCACTGTTGTGGTGAATGACGTTTGTCCGTAAAAAATTCTGGTGTTTTGAAATATGATTTATCAAGATTGCTAATGTAAGGAGTGTCGTTGTTGTTCGAGGATAAATCTTCATATTACATACAATAAAAAATAACATTGTAAAAATAATGGCATTCTTTTAAAACAATATTGGCCGTTCTTTGTCGAAAATGTAGTTTTTAATTTTGAATCGTTCTCCAATTCAACTTGATGATATGCACTCTCCAAGTCGATCGTGCTGAAGTATTTCGCCCTATTTAATGTATTTAGCATTTCTTCTACATTTGGCATTGGAAAGGCTGGTCTGATTGTGACTTTATTTAATTGTCGGAAATCAACACATACTCGGATATCCTGTTTGTCTTTTTTCCCATACGCATACTAGCGGGACATTCCACGGCGAACTGCATTTTTCAATGATGTCATTTTCCTCGTAATTCTTGATAATATCATCTAGTTTTTCCTCAAAGAGTTTTGGCTGTCGGTACGGTTTTACCATTATTGGTTCTCCTTGCGTTTCCATTTTATGCTTAGTTAGTAACGTCTTCCCTATTTCCCATTTGTCGGCCAAAAATATCGTTTTATAATCTATTAGTAATTTCATTAATCGTTCATCTATCTTATCTGCGTATATTTCCCTTATTCTTTTAAGTCTGTCTCCGTCAGTTAAAGTATCGCGTATTACCAGCACTCCTTCGTTGTATCCTGTTACTTTATTTTTATGCTGAAATTATTTAGGAAATCTATTCCTGCAATCATTTTGGGTTCAAAATCACTTACCACAAAAAAATTCACTGTTTTCTGTATTCTCTCAATCTTAATCTTTAGTTGTACTATTCCGTAATTTACTAGTTCCGAATCGTTAGCACAGTATATACGTCTTTTTGTCTCCTTTATTTTGATATTTTTCATATTTTTGAGTACGTCTAATTTAATTACATTCACTCGTGCTCCCGTATCCAGTAGACATCTTACTTTTTTATTCTATATTTGAATTTCTATACTGTGAGGAATATTTGGTGTGTGGATGTTTTTGTGTAGTTTTTGCATGTTCAAATGTNGTATGTTGATTTGGGATTGTGCCTCTCCTAACCAGATGGATTATCAATATTTAATTTTTTATAATCTGAAATTAATTTATTTAAGTTTAGATTTAATATTCAAATTTTTAGTTTTTATTATTGCAGCTTTTAAATAATTTTAATGATTTTATTTTTTTATATTTTTTAATAATTAAAATCAAATTAATGTTTAAAAATGACTATAAAAATATTTTATTTCAGCCAATCAAATTTAAATTAAATATTTTTAAATAAAATAATCTTATCAAGTATTGTTCAGATTATAATGGGAGATATTGAAAATTGATTGATGGATCTAAGTGAAAGCATTACTGTTGATCATCAGAAAGATGATAAAAATTGTGAATGTAATAAATGTTCTGTCAAATGTGTGAGTTCTCTTAACATATACTAGGTCGCCCTTTCATTTTTTCGTATTCTATTTTAAACTTTGATATTTTCATTATATATGTGCTTCTTTTTTCATCTTTTTCTGTCAGCAAACTGACACATTTCTCATTGTGTATTTCGTTTTCACCATCTAATATACACAATTCTTGAGGAATATTTTCAACAGCATTCCATACACAACATACGTCATCATACAAACACTCATTCATACAGTCAAACATACACATACATTCGTTTCTTAGTGAAGTGCACTGATCACTTCTCCCTGTGACCGTGCCTCCTCGTTTCCCTGTTCGTCTCTGAAATTTTTCTTGTTTGTAATATTTTCTCTTCTTGTTAGACTTCCTCTTTTATTCGATCTTTCCTACATTCTTTCACACTCGTCATCGGAGTCTTCTAATTCAGCTACTTGGTCTCTTCTATTCGTATATCCCATCGACCTCTGTATTGTGTGTTTGTTTATTCTTTTCGTTCAGTTTTTCTATTCCTTGAATCTTCTCTTCTAGATTGTTCACGTTCTCTAAATCTGTTTGGATTTTCATAACATTGTGTTCTTACATGTCTTTTCTTATTACAATGGTTGCATTTAACATTTGGGCATTCCCGTCTCACATGTCCTTCTTCATGGCAGGCATTAAAGTTTTCTCACATTAAAGTTTCTTCTTGGTTCTTCGATCTTTCTCTCTTCGTATCTTGGTCTCGGTCTTCTTGTTCTATATTATACTTTCTTCCATTCTTTATTTTCATTTGTCGTGTACGCGTCCACTCTTATATTCCTGTCTTTATGCTCAAATTCGTAAATTTTCTCCTGGTTATTTTTTATATCTTCTGCATTTGTGGCATTTCTCAGAGTCATTTCTCTTCTTACTCCTATATCTTCGATGGCGATGGCGTACGCTAGATCTGAAAGTTCCTTTATTCCTATTTTTTCTCAACTAGTTTTTCCACTAGTTCATCAATCTTTTTAAATACTTCTGGTGGATTTTTATCCCTGATTCTAATCTCTACAAGCTCCTTCATTATCTCTAAAATATTTTTCGCTTTTGAGAAGGCACTTTTCATTCTCGTTTCCCAGCTTCCTCCTTGTGTCTTCTCATATTTATTTATCGCTTCTGGGGCCATGAATAGTGTAACTAATATTGCTTTTCTTTCTTCCTTAAATCCCAAAATCTTTGAATATCTCTCAAAGCTTATTAGGAATTCTTCTAATTTTACTTCTGACCCATCAAATGTCTCCGGTTCCTTGATAACTGGTGTCACGTGGTCGTGTGTCGCCATATTGAGAACATTTAAACAAGTCTCGTTTGATTGTTATTACAATCACATTTGGAGTCATTATGACTCTCAGAAAGTATTTCATCGTTTGTCATCCTTCTAATTGATTTTCTTATTTGTTTTTAATCATGATTATTCGAATAATTTTTTCTAAATTATTTTTTAAAACATTTAACCTCTAAAAATATTAATTAAAAAAATAAATAAATAATAAATAATAATTAATAAATAAAACAGTTAAATGTTAGATGCTTCAAGAATAAAGGTGTGGCTTATCTAGAATTGTGAATGCTGGGGAATCCAGAAAGGAAAATGAATACGCTTTTTACGCCTGTGCTATCAGTTTCTAATAGTCAGAAGACCAGTCATTATCAGAAGCTCTTCGAAGCGCGCTCACTTATTAAGTGGGCGGATATGACTCGATTCCCTGAGTAAAGTTGTATCGGTATAGATCCACCGAACACAGAAGAGGGACGGCTTGCCATATCAAAAAAAGAGTAACTGGAAGGCACCCGGCTCAAATGGGGTGATTGCGGAGGTTTTAAAATGGGGCGGGCAACCCCTTATTGACAAAATGAAGCTCGATTTTGAGATGATTAGGAACGGGAATGATGATCAGTACAAATGCTTGGATGAGTACAAAAGTGTTTACACTCTTCAAGGGAAAGGGTGCTAGGTCTGATCCGAATAATTATAGAGTTATCTTTCTCTTAAAAGTCACCGACAAAGTTTTTGCACGAATAATCGTAAATAGAATGACGCCGGTGATGGAAGAAAGGTTAAACCCTTATATGTTTGGTTTTCAGCCAATGAGAAGTACAATACAAGCTATAAGTATAATCAGGCGGATACAGGAAAAAGGTTGATATAAGAACGAGAAGGTGTTTGTGATATTCATTGATTTGGTAAAGGCATTTGAAAGTATCCGATGTGAAGTTCTGTGGACATGCATGAAAAGATTCAACTTGACCG
This sequence comes from Girardia tigrina, assembly GCA_001938485.1. NCBI lineage: Eukaryota > Metazoa > Platyhelminthes > Tricladida > Dugesiidae > Girardia > Girardia tigrina. Next base: position 4,808 of record MQRK01229420.1, read on the forward strand.
ACAAGATTCTCTACCTGATCAAGGAATTCCATGAGAGTTTTATTGCATCTGTGGTAGATTGTGATTTTCTCATGGAAAGAGGTTTCAGGCCCTGGATGTGTGATGGGACCTTAATTTTTTAACTTGGTCTTCGATAAAGTTAACAAAATGGCGATAGTGAAAGAATTCGGGGGAGGAATTACCCTCATCGACGAGCATGGTGACGAATTTCTAGTCAATATACTTGCTTATAGGATAATCTATGTATCATCGACTCTGATATCGGTCGAGCCTGTAAAAACCTGGATATACTTAAAAAAACATTTTTAGAATTTGGGTTGACTATTAAAGCATCTAAGACGAAAGTCATGTGCCTGACTGATGACTCAGAGACTGGAAAATGATGTGTATTGCAAATGATGTGTAGTGACCAAGTCATAGAATGGGTCAGCGAGTTTTTTTATATCGGCAGTATATTTAACACATGTGGTAGCTGCAGTCGGGCTATCGGTCAGAGATTGCGTTGTGGAATGAGTAAGTTACGAGAATGCAGCCTGCGATTCAAAGTAGCAGAGTTTCTATGGCTCTGAAAAGAAGACTAATTGAATCAAGCCTTTTTCCGGCAGTGTATTATGAGAGTGAGTGATTGGTAACACCTGAAAAGAGGTAACCCGGCTACAAGCTTTTCACAATACCCGCAAACGCACTGCTCTTGGTAAAACTAAACTTGACAGAATACGCAATATTGAGATGTCAATTGGTTTGCGCGAATCGTGAGTTGTACTGGTGAGACGGCGTATTATTGGGTTGGCCAAAAAGTTATTGCGTTTTTTACTAAAATATTTATTATCAAAAATGACATGGATGCACAAATACTTTTACACGATATACTGTCCATTATTTTCAATCACTTTCTTCCACCTTTCCGGTAGCTTCATTATTCCTGATTCATAAAAACTTTGCCTTTGTCAGTAAAAAAGCCGTCTAGGAACGATTTGATGTCATCATCACTGGCGAATGTTTTTCTGTTTAAGGAATTCTGCAGTGATCTAAATAAGTAAAAGTCCGATGGGGCCAAGTCTGGAAAATACGGTGGGGGCGGTAAAACCTCCCAACCAAGTGATAAGAGTATCTGGCCAGTGGTCAAACTTGTAAGCGGTCTTGCGTTATCATGCTGAATTACAACTCCTTTTCGATTTGCCATTTCAGGACGTTCCTGTTGAATTGAATGAGCGAATTTCTCCAGCTGATCACAATATCTGTCTAAATTGATTGTTTCATTCCTCAGAAGGAGTTCAAAAAACACAATTCCTTTAAAATCCCACCAGACGGAAAGCATAACCTTCTTTTGGTGAATTTCTGCTTTTGAAATCGTTTTGGCAGACTCATCATTTTTCGTCACCCGTAATCAAATGCTTCAAAAATGGATCATTTTCTTCTCGCTTCAAAAGAGAATCACAAATGTCAATACGTTTCACCAAATGAATTTCTTTCAGTTCATGTGGTAACCACATATCGAGTTTACTGATGAATCCAAGTTTCTTTAAATGACTTCCAATACTTGATTTTGATATTTCCAGAGTCTCTGCAACTTCTCTTGCCGTCATATCAACTTCAACTGGTCGACCGGAGCGTGGTGCATCTTTCAGATGAAATTTTTCAGAGCAAAATTTAGAAAACCAGTATTGACACTGTCGAAGTTTTAAGGAGTCACTACCATATACAAAATATATCTTCTTATGAGCTTTCACAGTGGTTTTTTCTTTGCGAAAATAATGCAACGAATATGCTCATTTTGTTTTTCCATTTCGAAATGACGGTAAAGTAATATATTAAAACAAAATCAATTAATATTTTGTATAAACATAGTCTGAAAATTTAGGTTTCAGAATATATAATTGAATTTAAAGTTTATCACATCGTTTTATATTTTCAAGCTTTTTATTAGGACGGACTCAAAAATGCAATGACTTTTTGGCCAACCCAATATATTCTTTTAGTACAATAGACGAAAAGGTTTAGGGGAGATAAAAAGAGTATTAATCTCTGAAAGGGTCTCTAGAAATAGAAAAGTCAGTTACCGTGAAGGAGTGTATCATCCGCGATATGCTCTGGTTATTTGGCGGCCAAAAAGATCAGGTCGAATACCAGGAATTCTTGAATGAGAGAGGAATTCTTGACAATCACGAGAAATTCAAACTCCTGATGAAAGGAAATGTGTCTGAAAAACTGACAGAAGTGATTAAACAGGGAAATTAGTATCCGAAAATGCTCCAGTCGTGTGTCAAAAGAGTGCAATTCACGTATCCTTCTTGTTTCAAAGCTTTTATAGAACAGAAGGAACTAAGAAGACACATCAAAAACGTGCATACGGTCACGACGCCGCAGCGACAGAATGGTGAGAAAATTGTCACAAGAAATATAAAACAGATAGATGGTTAAAGCGACATTTATTGATCGATGACCGAACCAAAGGCAGTACCAGTGGTACTAGTGCTTCCCAAAATAACATAGATGAAGGATGTACAAAATCATCAAACCCGATCATGCATGATGTGTCAGAACCCCTCGACGGTACAGCGGAGACGAACTCAGGAATGATTACGTGGGGGATTCTCGACTTTTGGTTAAGTAATACAAATGATGTGGGTATATTTTGGTGTCCCTTTACTCATTGTACGAAACGTATTTACACAGCCAAAGCTCTGCAGAAGCACGGTACGAGGGATCATGGCTGGTCTTTTATGACTGGGAAACCGAAGCGTGCCCGTGCACTGAATGCTCGCATTCTTGTATCTAAAGCCGTGTGAGAAAGTCAGTAGGCTCTGCATTATCTATTTCTGGTTTCTACCCGATACAGAGTCTATGACTCACTACCCTGTACGTTAATGCTGGTACTGTAGTCTATACAATACACAGTTATCCGTTCAGTCGGGGAGGCTTATAATATTAAAATCTTTGTGCTATACGGTGATTGAATAATACGATGTTATTAGTTAAATAAACAATAACAATTTTTTAAATGTAGTTTTTATAAAACGCTTCAAAGAAAAAAGGCCCTTGGGAAAAATATTTTTCTCTTTCTTTGATTAAAAAAATTTAAAAATCTTAAGAAATTTTATTACCTGTATTTTTGATACGCTTAATGATTCTAGAGCCGTAACCTTAGATCAGTTCATTTTTCTAGTGTTAATTCACACATAATTTAATTTTAACATAACAAAACTACGATAAAACAAAATTATTAATTTAATAAAGAAAATAAATTATAACTTAATTAAAAACTGGGTAAAAAATAGGGTCAAACTTTTCACTCGTTTTTTATTTTACTTTAAAAAAGAATTTTTGTGTTTTTCAATTTTATATCAGTTTATTTTGAAATTTTATAATACAATTCTATCTATAAAAAAATATATTTTTTCATCAAATTGTTAAACATTGATCCAGATATGGACTACCGTCTAACATCTAAAGAGATATGGAATTTCTGAGTTGAGTACCAAAAATTATAGAAAAAATGGAAAGCAAAAATACAAAATAAAATTGGATATTTTTATAAAAAGGAAAAACTGTAACATAGAGTGCTGGAAAAAAGTCTTTTGACAGTGCACTTTTTTTGCGATTTTAGTGAAAATATATTACCAAAAACAGTTTTTCAACCCAATTTTTTAATACAACCTTATAAACGTATATTTTATCTATTCTAAGTAAACAATTAATACCAGGATTTTTTAATTTCAATGAAAAGAGAGAAATCATTGAATGATATACTTTTATTTAAAAAAGATAAAATATGAAGCTAAAATTTAATCGGAATAATATGGCATAAAATGAATAAAATAGTAACAGGAATTGATAAAATGGGTTAAAGGATCATAGTTTAAGCCAATCGAGTTCAATATTTGGTTGGGTACCCTCTGTTTCGGATAACAGCTTCGATACGGCGTGACATGCTCTCAGCAAGTTTCTGACACTCCTCTGCAGTGGTCTCTAGGCACCATAACCGTTTGATTTCCTCTTTTATTTGACTTATAGATGTTATTTCGATCTCACTGAGTTTCCTCTTCATGTTCGACCACAGATGTTCAATTGGATTCAGGTCTGGGCTGTTGGATGGCCAGTCAAACAGCTCAATGTTGTTGTCCTGAAACTATTTCAGCGCTTTTTTTGAACAATGGCAAGGGGCATTGTCTTGCTTGAAAATTGTACAGCCATGGACGCACAAAAATGAGCCAACTTCTCTTCTAAAATCTTGATATAACCATTTTCGGTTTGAATTGAGAAGTGTAAGTCTTCGGTTTGAATTGAGAAGTGTAAGCCCCCCTCGGTTATTGTGGGAAAAACAGCCCCAAACCATGACAGAATCTGGATGCTTGCTAGTCTTCTTTGTGTACCTTAGGTTCACCGGTGATGAGCCAACTGGTCTTCGAACTGTCTGATTGGGACAATTGTTGATTTGGAATGAGCTTTCATCGTTGAACATGACCTTTTTCAACTGTTCCATCGTATAATTCTTGTATTTTTCACAAAATTGTAACCGCTTCTTTCTCATTGCACTTGTAATGATTGGTTTTTTCACAGCTTTACGAGTTGGCATTTTGAATTCCTTGCACGGGCAATTCTTATTGTACACCCAACTCTTTTTTTGCACGACTTTTTTTACACGTTTTTGAAATAACACGTTTCATAAAAATATTTTCCCGCGAAATTTTTTTCTAACAGGTTTTTTTACGCCTCGTTTTGAGTTTTTTCTAAAAAAATTTTAAGGATCAAGTCAGCAACATAGCATCATTTATAAATGTATCTAATTATCAAGGGCCCAAATAAATGAAAAAAAATTGAAAACATGCCGTATTTATTGGTAAATTAGGTTGTATCTTAGAACATATTTAATGATTTTTTTACTGAAAATTTTAAAGGTATAGAGCAACATTTTTTTGACTCATGATTCTGACGCGGGGGCGCATTAAAATTTCAGCGCAATCTTCAGTTCTGTATAAGTGGATATCAAGAGTTATATAAGCAACTTGAAAAGCCGAAAAAGCAGTAGTTAATAACAGATTTTTGAATTCGACAACCAATAGCAGAATCTATCAATTACATGAAAAATTCGGATGTGTTTCAGTCGTTAGAAATATCTTCCGGGGAAAGTAATTTGGGATCGATCGGAAATAAATGTCATGAATTGTTACCAAGCAGTGAAGAATAGCCGCAAAATAAAGTTTAATTTCTACTTTTGATTTTTAATTTTATTTGCATGCATTATATTAATGTTCTTTCGTGCTTATTTGAATTTAGTTTTTATTTTTTTGTAATAAAGGCGATTTTTATATTTTTTTATACTTAAGATTTATCTTATTATTATTTTTTTGCACGACTTTTTAAAGAAATATTTAAGGGCTTTTTCTAAATTACGCGACTTTTTTAAGTTGTCGTACGCATCCTTAAATTTAAATGTATTACAGGTATTTTTTACACGATTTTTTTGCACGGTCAACTAAAGAACGTATCTACCGTGCAAAAAAAGAGTTGGGTGTACGTGTAGTAACATTGCTGCACTGAACTACCAGATTGCGCTTGATTTGGGCAGAAGTAATAAAGGGATTCTTCACTGCTTGCCTTCTTCCTGTTTTGATCTTGTTTTAATTGAAGTATTGCCTTCGGATTCATATCTTTTGATTATATTAGCAACAGATTGAAGGGAAATTTCATACTGAGCTGCAATTTCTCTTGTTGACATACTTGTATTGCAATGTAAGGCTATAACAGCATCTCGAATCTCTTGGTCAACTTGTTTCCCATGCATAGTAAAAAAATCGTGATTTGATTGTTTGATGAGGGAAGAAAGAAGGATAATGCATCATATACAATACAAGTGACTCAGCTTATTTTGCATGCACTGTACATATAACAGCATATTAACATGTGTATACATGGCCATGCATTCATATTATTATGTAAGCATTATGTATGCTCACATAATATCCTTAAATAGTCTCACTCTATTAATTCTTTACTTAAAATAGATAAAATATACGTTTATAAAGTTGTATTAAAAAATTGGGTTGAAAAACTGTTTTTCGTAATATATTTTCACTAAAAATCGCAAAAAGTGCAATGTTAAAAGACTTTTCCCAGCACTGTATTTAGTAAGTGGTTCAACTCAAACTTTGATTATGAACATAAACTTAATTCATACTTTACGAATTCGGCAGATCTTTCTAATGTGGAAAACGGTTCATCTTGTCTTAGATAAATGACTTTTTTATAAAGTATTTTGTCTAATATTGTAATGTAAAGTTTTTTTAACTTCATGAGACAATGTCTCCGATGCGTCCCTAATTAATTAATTATTTTAAATATCTATGGATTTCATTTTGAAGTTAAAATCAAATTCTAGAATTTTTAAAATATTTCTGATATAAAAGTACCCTAAAACTTTTCCAGCATATTTTTATTTTTTCACATATAATTCAGATAGACTTGGAGCGTCCATATATACCTCACATTTGCATGTCCTTGAAGTAAAGCCTTCTATAAAGGTAGTCTTCTAAACTGTAAATTATATTTCAAGACTATTGATTTTCACTAAAAAGGTTCAGAAATTTATTTAAACTTCTCAAACTCGCAATTATAAGATCTTATTGAATAAAGATCTAATTACATGTAAAACAATTGTATATGCAAGGACAAAAAATAAAAGTAATAGAAATAAAATTTATTCATTCTGTTCCTCTAAATTTTTTGGTATAAAAGGTATTTAGTCTTTCTTTAAGTCCTTCGTAATTAGATTCAAAATATGTCAATGAACGTATATCATACGGATTTATAGGTATTTTTGTCCGTTAATTGTTTAGGAAAAATGACAAAGTAAAAGACGATTTCCCTGATCGTCAAAATCCTAAATCACTCTGTAAATGGAGGGACATTATGCTGGGCAAAATATAATTATATTTCTTGTGGACAAAATAGCATTATATCAAATTTATAATGTAAAAATAATCTATTATAATGAATTTACATTTAAATATGTGTTCTCTATTTTATTATGCACGAGAATACCGTGATGAATATTTTCGAATGGTGTTTATTGAATTTTGTGTTTGGTATGTGGTTTTAGGATCATGTTTCTCCTCACAGATGGATGATAACAACTTTAAAATTAAACCAATATATTTTAATCAATAAATATATAATAATAATAATCATAAATAATATATTTAAAATAAAATTAAAATATTTTTGAAAATAATATAAAATTAAATTGTAATTTAAATTTGTTTGAAAAAATCAGAGATTTTAAAATATAATTAAAATTTATCAATCAGGAACGAGATCTAGCTACGAGAGTTTTGTGGAGAATTGTCCGAGTGGCAATTCGAGTTGTCAAGTCAATAAATGTATTGAAAATCATATTACTGTTCTTAATAACTACAATTAATTTTAATATATAATATCACATTATTAAAGAATCAATAACAAGAATGATTAATAAATGATATTAAATTAATTAATTATTCGAATAAATCTTGAGCCAGAATTTTATGAGTTTTTTTTCCGGAAAGAAGGAGGTAGTTAGTTCTTGAATCTGTCGGTGCGTATCCTTTTTTCATATTTATTAATTACACAATTTATTTTAAGTACATTATTTTTTCTATGAAAGACTGGCATATTCCTTCGATTTTAATTCAGATAAATTATTGAATAAATTTTTTCGCACTGCATTAATATAGAATGTTACGATGTAAAATAATATTGAAAGAAGAGTTAATCCATTGGCATCTGAATCATGATCTATGGACCCCCTTGGGCTTTGCCAACGAAAACAATGAAGCTTGTGAAAAATAATTTGTAATTATTTATTTATTTTATTTCGATTTTTTAAACACTTGTTTTATTGGAATATCAGTTATAATATATCGTTTTTCAGTATCGACAATTCAATATTTACAGTGGTTTGCCAAATTATTATGGACACTTATTATTTGAGATTTATTTGAGATAAAGAATTGGTTCGATTGATTTTTTAATGATTTTTACGATGTTAAAAAATAGTTTTCATACATCATAATATATGAAAATTATTTCAATGATATTATTTCATTAATATTTACGAATTGGCTGTAGCTGTGAGATCTTACAATTGAATAAAAAACTTTAAAACTAAGAACTTTAATTAATGAACAATCAAAAACTTTTTCCTTTATCATATAATTATTACCCTTTTAAGTCTAGGTCAACCTTTGACTCCATTTTTGTAATATATATATATATATATATATATATATATATATTAGGTTTGGAAAAAATTAATCCATTATTTTAATTCATTATTTATCGATCAAACAATTTCAAATTTATGCTCTTTGTCAAGGTAACATTTCACAGTAATTTCACAAAAAAGTTTTTGCTTTTTTTATTCAGTTATGAGTTACAGTGTGTTAAAAATGGAAGTCAACAAAGAAAAAAATCGGAACATTTCACAATTTTTATTCGATAAAGGCGAAAATGCAAGCCAGGCGGCTGTTATTGTGAATGGTGTTTATGGTGCCAATATTGTAACAGCTAATTACACGCAATTTTGGTTTCGTCAATTTCGTGGAGGCATTTTTGATGTTAAAGATGCACCTCGCACAGACAGGCCTATCGTATAAAATGTCGATAAAATCTCGGCAATGATCGAAGTTGAACAGCGTGTTAGTAGTCGTAGCATCGCACAGGAGCTGAAGATCGACCAGAAAACGGTTTTAAACAATTTGGGCAAAGCAGGATTCAAAAAGAAACTTGATGTTTGGGTTTCACACCAATTAACACCAAATTTATAAAATTAAAAAATCAAATATTAATATGATATGTATGTTTATTTATACATCTTTAAGATTACTAAAACAAACTGTTTCTCCAAAAAAGTTTGTTTAAATATTAATGTTGATCATGATTTTTAGAAACTTTATATAATTAAAAATTTGGTTGTAAGAATAAACTTTTAATAATTATTGTTTTCCTGATTAAAATTCAAAGTCATAATTTGCAAACTTTATTTCTAATACAACTTTCATTATTCAAACAAATTTATGAGCAACAATATTTCAGTTACATAATCCAGATCTTAAAATTCTAAATATAAATAATAATATCGATGTATAAATATATATATATATATATATATGTGTTATTTTATTCAACTTTGCATAAATCATATTTTGTTTTTGTTTTATTAATTTTTTACAATGTTTATTAATTGAAATATAAATTTAGATCTTTAAAAATATTTTAATAGACTTATCCTGTAAAAATTCAATTCCTAAATAATTTTTCTTTAATTTTAAATCATTTGATTATAAATTATTTTTTTAATAAAACTTTCCCATTGACAATTAAATTCAATAAACATTATGATTTTATTTTAAATAGTGTTACAAGATATATCCAAATCTTCTTCACAATATTCTTTAACTCCGAAGCTGTTATTTTAATTGTGAATTTTTAAAACTTAATTTTTTATAAAAAAATGTCCCAATTTAATTAAAATATTATCATTACACTATATTTTTTTACAAAAATTATTTCAATTTAATTAGTAAAAATATTACCTATAAACTTAAATTTTTTATTTAAAAAATTATTTCATTTTAATTAGTCAAACATTATTTTTAATTTATCTAAAATATAAATATGATTTTTAATTTAAAAATATAAAAACTTTAAAGTTCACCAAAAGGAACCCCAACAATAATAATCATGATAATGTTCCTAGAGCATCTAACTGGTCTGGAAATCAATCTTTTTAAAACAAAATAATGAAATTAAGTAGACCACGTATACACGAAGTACCAAAAGAAGGATATATGAAGATCGAATTTTAGAATTAAATTAGTTTTTAGAATTTAAATACTTTGTGTTTATATTTTCTGAAGAAGGCACAAGAAAATCAGATAACAAAGAATGTATTAAAAAAGAGCAAAACCTAAGGACAAGAAACAACAAAACACTTATTGAGAGAAGCATCTTCCTAATCGTATTTTATGGATCTAAAAACTGGTTGATGATTTAAAGCAAGTATTATGAACTAAAAGTCCTCTAAAATACCTTCACAAAAACATCACTTAATGTTGTGAAAATTGACCCCATCAGAATTGAAACGCTCAGTATGTCTGGTGTGACCCGTTGGTATCATTGCTAAATTACTGCTTCTTCTTTCATGTTCTCTTAGCCTTTAAGGAAGGCGTCAGAGGAAGTCTCCTAAAAATTTCACAGTACGATGAATAGCTCCCCAAATAAGTTGAAGAAAATAGTTTAGAATTAAAAAACACAAAAGATATTGATGTTTAATGAATTTTCGGAGCAACAACCACTTTGAAAAAACTTAATTAATCTTTCCAAACAGGAAAATGCTAAACTCTGGATACTAGATAAACTCGATCTCTTTATCCGTGCAAGGAAAGCCACTAGGAAAACCACAGCTGACCTAACAAAACGAAGCAACCAGATTACGGAAACTGCTACAACGAGTTCGCCAAACAAAAAGAATTAAACTCAGAATTTTGCAATATCCACCACAACACAAATCTAGATAAATACCAAAGCCAACTCAACTCAAAGATGGCTGATCAGACAATACTGAAACGACCACAAAATAACAAAAGTAACATCAATCCAGCAGAACCTACTAAAGTCAGAAGAAAATGACAAAAACTACAAAGAAATAGATACCAATAATTACTGACAACATTCAGATACCAATCTTATATGCGAACTACTCAAAATTCCTTCTAAGACGATGCCGTTTTTCAGAGGAGGACCTAAAATATTTCGTAAGTGCAAGGCTGACGGCCTAGTTGGAAGCCAATTGAGTAACTGCTTGTTTTTTTTAGTTTGGGTGCACTCTCTAAAACGCATTTTGCTCAATAGCATTGAAAGGGATGAGAGGCCCTCAAAAATGCAAGTGATAAATGGGCTTGACATTATTTTGGAATTTATTTGTAAGTAATTCTAGTTCAAAGTAAAACTATAATTTGTATTATGAAAAGCCTGGTACATTATTACCACTTAAGTTGTTAAGCATTTCTTGAATATATATAAAAGTATTATGTATTCTGATGTATTAAATGCTCTAAATTTTTATTTCAGTTTGAAGATAAAATAGCTCATAAACTGTTATCATTTTAATTTTGTATATTTAAGGCTTAGAAATATCAAATAATGAAATATATTTAGTTTCTAAGTTATTCTTTGATATTTAATAATGTTTCTTTGCTCATCTGAGGTATGAGTAAATGTGAGCTTTTGAAAACTAAATGTTTTACCCATGAGAGGTTTAATAAATTTAACTTTAACTCTTGATGTTTTTTAAAATATTCAACCGTAAATATGTTTTAGTTATTTAAAGGAATTTTTAAAATTATTTAAAATATTATTTTGTGAGCACTTTGGCAAATCTTTAAGTATATTATTTTGTTGAAAATTATTAATTATATATTTCAAAAAGTCAAAAAACAAATATATTCTCGGATTAGATATTAATAATATTTTGTTAAAAAAATTTTTTTGATAATTTGAAAAGTAACAAGAAAACTATAACCTTATAAAAATAATAATAACAAATTAAATAACATTATTTCAGTTAAAAATAAATAAATCCATTAAAAAATAGACGTTTATAAAATGTATTTAAAATTATCTAAAATTGATTTTTCATCCATATCTCTTCTTGCAATTCTTCTTGCAATTCTTTCGCGCTTTCTTGCAAATCTTTTTGCACTTGTCGATGCCCTTGCATATCTTGAAGCAAGGTTTTGCTTCTTTTTTACATTTTTCTTTACACACGTCTTTTATGTCTTTTGTGGAATAGGATTGTATAAAAATACAAACGAAGGCCACCATTAAAAGAATTAATATTGTCTGAAAATTAAAACAAAATAATTAAAAGGTAAAAGAAGATTCATTAATATTACTAATATTAATTATAATTACTTATTGAAAATATTTTATTTAAATATAAAAATATAAAACTAGAAATTTTATTATTTAAATATATTTGCATATATTTAATTAAAACAGAAATACAAACCGATTGTCTCATGTTGATAAGAATGAAAATAATATTATTTTAATTAAAATTCCCTCAAGTATTTATACTAGTTATAATGTAATTATTTTTTAATAAAATATCAAAAATTCTCATAAAACCAGAAACGAGGGATAATTACTGTTAGATTATTTTATATGAACAATTATTTATATTAAATAAAAAAACTGCTCGAATGTGGGATAATAATTCGGGTTTGTCAATTTATTTCCTCAATTTATTTTAATTGCAAGTTAAATTAAAACAGTTTATTGAAAAATAATTCTGTGAAAATAAAATTTGTTATTTTATTTATATTTTTCCAAACGACATTATTAATTAAAAATAATTTATTGTCTTAATACTTAAATATTTGTAAAAAATATTTAAATAAGTAATAAGAACGTTTTATTAATCATAAATTTATGAGAAAAATGGAAATTAATTTAATAATACATTTTTTTTATTTTAATAAGACCGCGATTTAATCAAGAAAATAAGCAAAATAATATTTAAATAAATAAATAAATTTATTAATTAATTTTAAAAATAGATCATGATTAAAATAAACCAAAAAATAGCAATATTAAAGGAAAATATTAAAACTTAAAAATTATATAATTAAAACTTGGTTGGAAATGGATAATATTTACATTGGACCAAAGAGTTGTAGATTGTATCTCCACATTTTCTCTACCGAATGACGCTTCAGATGCATTCTTCATAAGGATTCCTATGTACCTAGGGTGCCCCTTTAAATATAATTAAAAATTAAAAACTAAAAGCTTTATAATTTCACTCGTCAAAGATTATTTTTCAAAATTTGATCAACGATGAGGAGTCGAAATGAGCATCTAGCTTTAAGAAAAGAAAAAAGCTTTCCGAATAAAAAGTAAAACAAATAAAATATTCGGCAAATTTTTTAGACAATATTTATCGGTTCATCCGTTTGCGTGTTCCAAACATGAACATGGACGCAAGAACTGATAGAGGAACTTAAATGAGAGGCCAAGACTCATAAAATGGAAATTCAAAGAAAGAGGAGCTCCTAACTTTTATAATAATTAATCAATTTAAACAATATGTTTTGGTTCTACAGGAGGTGAATTCGAAATCGGACCAAAGAACAAAAAGAAGCTAAAAGTTAAAAATTAAAATTAAGATTAAAAGATTAATAAAATTTTCTTTTTTAATTAAAGTATATTAAATTTGTTATAAGAAATTTTTATTGCATGAATTATGTGAATGTAAAATGAACTTAGAAATTTGAGTTTAATTCATTTTAATTATGGATTTAAAAATTTGTTTAACTGAAATTGTAAAAAGCGGAAACTGGGGATAATTTTCAAAAATAAAATTGAATTTGAATTTGAATTTCTTATTTACTAAAATTAAAAAATAATGGTGAATATCGATTTTTACATTAAATGATTTGCCAATACGTATCCATTGTTTGTTAAATCGATGCGAGCATCGGATGAAGTAATGAAAGCACTGAAACAAAAAAAAATTCGATGCAGAACCGGAAACGGCCAACGTTAGGGCAAATATTGTTGATCATATATCGCCGGAATTGTGTTGAAGAGGAGAGTACATGCGTTCGAGGAACACTCGGACTACATTCGCTGCATCGTCGTTCTTCAAACGCAACCGTTCATTCTGGTGACCAGAGGCGATTATAACGATCAAGCTTTGGGACTGAGACAAGAAGTGGATTTGAGCTCAGAAATGCGAGCGGAGTAACTGAGCCAGGGGACCTTGATTTGGGGACGCAATTACAATATTATTGTATTTTCACTCAGATAACTCAGCGGGTAATGTGCAACTTTATATACGCAGCACGCAACACGCAGAGTATAAAAGTGTGTGAAGTACTCTAAAAATATTTTACACGATATCTATTAACATTTCACGATGATCAACAACGGGTAATGTGTGAATTTACCACCGTAAATGCTCCTGACGATGAAAAAATATGCGAGTTACATGCGTTAAAATACACAAAAAACTTTCCCAAATATGATTCCTAGCAATGTAGAACTTTTAAAGCAAATCTCGAAAAAAACAAAACAAACAGAACTCACAAATGTCAACAGAGAGCTGTAAGTAAATTATATCAATATTAGGTTTGTCGAAAAATAATGGCGGTTTTTGAGCTTTATACTTTGTTTATCTACTTTGATATGTATATAAGTTTAAATGCATTAGTGTTAGATATTATTTGAAATCTTATGCCTAGCTGTAGCTATAGCCATTATTAACATATTGCTGTTATTTTTTAGAATATTTACGGTGCTAAATTAATAATGGAAAAAATTAAAATTCGAGCAATTTTCTTGTACGAATTTAAACTGAGTCGTAAATCAGTAGAAACGGCTCACAATATCAATAAAGCGTTTGGCAATGGAACAGCTTCTGAGCGCACAGTGCAACGATGGTTCCGAAAATTTTCTGATGGAGATGAAAACCTTTAAGATAAAGAAGGTCGTGGTCGTCCAGTTGCTGTGAACAACGACAATTTGAGGACAATGGTGGAAACAGATCCCCGTACAACAATCAGAGAACTTGCAGATGGGTTGGGCATTAGTCAT
>MQRK01229431.1:14193-25091 GCA_001938485.1 Girardia tigrina
AGTTGAAACAAATGGATTGCGTCGAGTTGATAGATGAGGATTTGCAGTAAAGGCTTCACGAACGTCTTCAATGGCTTCTTTGGTGCGAACACGTTTTGGCTTGTTCTTTCCGCGCTTTCTATTGACACTTCCAGTCGCTCGAAAATCGTCAATCCATTTTACAATGACTTTTTTTTCCAGAATCTTTGCTCGACTATTTCTTGTTTCACTTCGGAATCGAGTTTTGAGCTGCGCATAATCATAGGCTTCCTCAACAAGCATCAAAACGAGATGAGCTTTTTGCTGATCCGTATACGTCATTTGAATCAAATTTTAGGGTAAAACTTTCTAAGTTCATTTAAAAAAAACGCTTGTTAAATTTTTCGTCTCAAAATTTTTTTTTAAATTTTGATGTTTTTTTTCGATTTTTTTATATACCATCAGAATTTGGTGACGCTCAGGATTCTAAAAATGTATACTTTACCTATAAAAAAAGTAGGTGGATAAAAAGATCCAATAGAAAAGTACCTTGGAGTTTATTTTGCGTCACCCTGTACTTATAAAATAATTAAAATACTATATTTTGTTTTTTTAAAAATAAGAAAACGACATTTTAGAATACAATTTTTTATTAACACAATATATTTCAACGGAATATCCGTCATCATCAGGCGATTTTGATTACAGCTGTAAAGCTTATATATGTTAAAATGGTGATTATGTAATCAATTATGCAATTACTCTTTCACTCAAAAACTTTCAATAAAGTTAATGAGTCACTTGATTGGACATTAATTGCTGGATTAACCGCTTTAATTAATAATGCCTCACACGAGACTCTTTCCCAATTGTTTTTAAAATTGCAGCATGTAACTTTAAAATTAATTATATCAACAGACGATTTACAATGTTTTTATGTTCAGCAATATTACTGCTACTACTTAGATGTTCATGCTCACGAACCCGTTTACATAGATGACGGACTGTCTCTCCAATGTATGTGGTGTTGCACCCATTACACTCAAATTTATACACAAGATCCGAGCATAAACGCAAAGGAGTTTTCGATTTATTACTGAACATATTATGAAAATATTTTGTTTGTTTACTAATATTTTTTTTGAACATGTGTGTTCTGAGATGTACTTGTTTGTGCTTTATATTTGAAGGCTAAGTGGACTCAGTTGCTCGGCTGCAGCGTCGGTTGAGGGTTACTAGATAGTGGAAAAATGGTGGGCTGAGGTTGATGAAGGTTCCATTTTGAGATTAGAAATATAAAAACACACAAAAAGAATTGTTTATCAATATTTGGCTTGCGTTTTTCAAATCATTACGAGACTCAAGTATTTTTTATCTCAAGGTGAACAGCTGAAAAATTTGAATAAGACTGCTAAAAATCATTTAAAACTATTATCAACTTTATCAAGTTACATGCATTAAGTAACAGAACTTTCAATGAGTTTTTGAGTGAAATCAATTCAGAATATGAAGATGTTGTGTATGTTGTGAGGTTCATTAGTTAAGTCTATGACAGTGTTTAAACGCTTTTTTGATCTCAGACATGGAATTAAAATATTTCTGAGAGATAAATTGAAAGAAGTTCTTGAGCTTAGTGATTCATCATGGCTGTGGGATTTTGCAATTTTGTGTGACATCAGCAGATACTTGAATGAATTAAACTTGAAGCATATGAATAAAATGACAATTATCTCGAACGTATATGAAGACCTCAAGGCTTTTCAAACGAAACTATCCAGTAAACGGAAATGAATCGATTTCTTCACTTTCCTACCTGTGACAAAATACAAATGGAACTGTGTGATGATTATTTTCCAAAGAAAAGAATGGTTAAACTGTGTCGGTTTTGAAAAAAGATTTTGATAAACTTTTTTTCTCATTTTTGCAACCTTTATGACGACATGAAAAAAATGCATTTGTGGAAGATCCATCAACAGCGTCCGCTAGACTATTACTGGAACTCATAAGTTTCTTAATCAAAACTTGGTAGACCTTTATGCTCAATTTTCATTTTAAGACTCACTAAATCTCAGGAATCAAGCACTGAAAACGATTTCAGTTTTTTGCAAGTATTTACGCCTGGGAAAATTTTGAAACGTTTGAAATTCTGGCTGAGAAATTGAATTAACGATGATTATCTGCATTTTGTATTGTGAATTAGTGTGTCAAGTTTTGAACCGGCCATTTAACAGTTATTTTCTGGTAAACAACTGCAAACTTCGAATTAATAAATAGTTATTAATAAAATGTTAATAAAGTGTTGGTACAAAACAACTAGTTTTTTTGTCTTATTCCTTAGTTATTCATTAACAATTAACATTACTATCAAGTAAAACACACCATAAATTACTAAAATCAAAGAGTATGGAAAATTATTACCCTGGAAGATTGTCGAATATATTACAAGTATATGGTATAAAATATAATTTTGTGAGGAAAAAATATTCCAATTATTAATGGTGTGAGGAATGTTTGGTATGATGTGTCGTATGTTGTCTTTCCAAAAAGTAATTGCCGAATTTACAATATAACTTTTAAATGGTTTGATGAAATTTAATTAAATTTAAAAGAAGTTAATTTGAATTAAATGTGATTAATAAAATTAAATCATAGTTGTTTAAATAATCTAATTTGGCAATTATTTTAAAAAGCATTCAATTGTGGAAAATATATCAAAGATTCAAAGATCCCAAATGTAAAAGAAGATCACAGATTTTTATCTTATTATTAAATGTTTGTCAAGTGAAATTCCGACTTCTTCTAACAGATGGTGCAAGTTTTTATTTGTAATTGTTTGTTTTGTATATATAATAACATAGTAAAAATTAAAAATTGAATGTTAAACATTTGAACAATAATGTTAATCCCCGTAAATTTATTGATATTTCCAATTTTATTTCCAATTACTTTAATTGATAATATAAAGTTTAAAAAATTAAACGTATTTAAACAGTGGTTTGCCATTTATTTTCACATCAATCAAAAGTACAAAGATCGAAAAATACAGAAGAAAATAATTGATTTTGTTGTAATAAATACAACTTCTGACTCTTCCTATTGTTTCCCATTGACAGTCATAAAAATAGCTCTTCTATTTTTTTTAATAATAAAAATTAATTTAATTTCATCGTACCTTTTGTTTGAGAAAAAATCGATTCATTGTTTTCTGAGTCGTCTAAAAGATCCCGGAAAGACGAAACTGATTTTAAAGATTTAATTTTATTTTGAAGACGACATTTTTATTATTTTCATATAATTTATTAATTATTCTCAATTATAAAAAATTATAATATAGAGATTTTTGGTATATCTTTATTTCAGTAACAGATGTTTTAATAAATTTATTATTTTAGACTCGCAATAAATATGTATGCTTAGAAAATATTCCCAAGGAATGGAATTTTTCCTGTCTCAAAGATATCGAAACTCCGCTGGTCCAGGGGGGCATAATCGACTGGTACACAATTTGTGGTACTCCCCATCCTAATGCGTCGCAATGGAAAAAATATCTGAACATTTTCTGTATTGTTGCAGCTTTAACTTACTTTTCCATCTTAATTTTATTAACCATTTTAACCAAACGTCAGAAATATAAAAGAAAATCACAATAAAATTGCATTTTTTCTATGACTAAAAATTGCAATAAAATATATTTTAATTAATTTTTTAATAAATTATGATTATTGTTTTTTAATTTTTTTTAATTATTCTTTTTGGAAAATAATATAAATATTCTATAAATTTGACTCTTACTATGCTTATGAACGTTACATGGCTGAAATCATAATATTAGGTTGTCAAGTGTGAAATTTGTAGGCATGATTACAATAAATTCGAATAGTTATAATTTGACAATGACTTAACATTTTCTTGCTCAATTTTCTTTTGTTTCATTGATACATATTTAGAGTATTGGAGGTCACCCAGGAACGATGATAGACAATGATGAACTGTAGGTTACCATGGAGTCGGATCCATCACAAATTGCCCATGATTCATTGCTAACGTTTACCGTTACAAAGTAAACAATATTGAATCACCTGGCTCAAATTTGTAAAGTAAAAAAGTAGGATAAGTGGATTCCATATGTTGAATAAAAAGCAGAAAGATAAGCTTTTGGATGCTGGATTCATGATTCTTTCTCGTTATAAATGTGATCACTTTTTGAATTGAATCGTCCCTTTTGATGAAAAGTAGATCTAATAAGATAATTGCAAACGTTCAGCAAGCTGGGCAGACACGAATTAAGCACCAAACACAGTCCAAAGTACAACATTCATCAAAGGAAGCTGATGATGAGTGTTTGGTTGTCTGTCATAGGTGTAATTCGTTATGACTTCATAAAACCTAATTTGTCGGTCACAACAGAAAGATATGACGCAGAAACTCTAAAAAAGCATTTGGTTAACAGGTCGACTGACATCTTGCTCCACGACAATAAAAAATGCATAGTGCACTTAAGACCGCGAAAAAACTACAGGAATTTGAATATGAAGTTCTGCGTCATTTTCCATACTCATCAGACCTAGTCCCACATGATTAAAATTTCATTCTCAATTTCAACAAATATTTGATAGGAAAAAATTGAATTCCGAAGATGCCATAAAAATTGCCTTCCAGGACTTTATAGATTCTCGCTCACCAAATCTTTATTCAAATGATATCAACAATTTGCTTATCGAATGGAAAAAGTGTGTCGATAATAAGGGTACATACTTTCATGAATGACATGAATATTTGTTTTGGTAAATTACCAAAAATAATTTACTTTGGTTCTTCAAATTTCAAACTTAACGATCTAACGCATCGATGAAAGCGGCTGGAAAACGTATTTTTTCCACATTAATTATTTATTAATCTTCAAATTCCAACTTAAATCGACTTTAAATTCCAAATTATTTTTATTTCGTACCACGATATCCTTTTGTGACGAAATTCAGCAACTTTTGAATACTCAAGACAAAGTTCTAAAGATGGTTTCCAGATTTATTAAACAACACAGTCATTTTGGAAAAGTCAAATTGTTTTTTTTAATCTTTAGTTTTAACCATTGCTATCCTTTACAGTAAGGTTATATGACTATTAAAGTTTACATTTATTTGTAATATACATATGATATTTGTATATGATATTTGTTCAAAAAGTGTGTGTTTGTTTGTTTGTTTGTCACGCTTTTCAATGTGAAATTGAAGATTAACCGGAGTGAATCCATTTAAGGACGTGATCAATCTGGATAGCCCGCATCAATACAATTTTGTCGATGCAGCGCCTTGGCCGAAAGACGCCCGAAAGCCGATGAAATCGATCGAAAACCGTACAAGTCATTAAATGGTTAAATTAACACCGATTTCGAATAATGACGATTTTGATGATTCTTACAAGGAATTCTGTGAACATTTTTATGAAAATACTAATAAAATACTAATTTATTTTATAACTGATGATTTATATCACTTATTTACTAATTATATATCTAAAAATTAATTTAGGTTAAATTTGCAAAATTTCGTTATCATCTGATTCACGGTTTGTCGGTCAAGCTCAAATTTTACTATGATTATATATATGGCCGTCTATAAAAAACGTTACACAGGAGTGGGTGATGGGGGCAGAATTTTGTGACGAAGTGTGTCGTGGGGGGGTTGTTTTGGGAAATGTGACGTCAAATCGAAATGCTGAAGTATTTAGAGAAAGAATTCTGTAACGAAGTGTGACGAGGGGGAGAGGGGTTAGGCTTTTTGTGACGAAATGTGACGAGGGAGAAGGGGCATTGAAAATCTGTTAAAATCACGCGACGTCATTTATGGACAGCCCTAAAATGCAAAATAGTGGAGGGACAGTGAGTGAATCCACGTAAAATTGAGATAACCCTGTATAGTCCGCATCGAGATGGTTCTGTCTGTAGAGTGCCTTTGCTGAAAGGCTCGGGAGCCGATTTAACTGACTGACTGTTAAATCAACACAGAATTCGAAACAATAAATAATAAATTATAATAATTTCGATTTAAAAATTAAAATATAAACTCAAATTCGAAAATTAAGTTTACCCGTCATATATGAGGGGTCTTTTTCTAGTTATAAATAATACAAAATAGCTCATGTACATAAAGATAATTATATTTATTAGTTCATACCAGAAAGAATGAGACTTTTGAAATGTCAATATCATTTTTAACGAGCAATGTAAAAAAACAACCCTGTGTAATACATTCATTCATAATCACCATTCTTCTTTATAACATTCGAGAGGCATTGTATCAGTTTTCCCATCTCAGATGACCATCGATCAGCAAAAATATTTTTCAGTTCTGATGTAATGAATTGATGTAACTCATTTGCAGATTGAAAATTGGTTTTGTGTCGTTGGTCTTCCAAGTAAGGGTGAATAAAGCGATCCAAGATGTTATAATCAGGGGAATATGGTGATTGACGGAGCAAGATATAATTCTTGTTAGCGAGAAACGTGAACGTCACTTTGAAAACATGAGGCCTCGAGTGGTCTTGCACGAAAATCATGTTTCTCCAGTTGAGTGGAAACACATGTTGAGTAAACTTCTTCTCCATATTAACAAAAAAAGTGACATAACGCTCGCTATTCATGCTTTCTCTCTCCTACAGCAGTTCGCAATGATATTTTCCAGTGAAGGACACTGCAATGACAGACATGATTTTTCTGTCAAACTGGCTACGCTTCACAACATGAATGGGTTCACTGTGATCACCATCAAGGGAGACCCAGCAACGGTTGCTTCTTTTCTTGCCAAAAGTTCTCATGTAAAACCATTTTTCATCCACCATCACAATATGTTCATGTTGGTGTTTGATTTTCAAAATTTTCAACCATTCCTTTGCAGCAGTGACACGATTAACCTTTTGATCATTTGACAATGCATAAGGAACCCACTTACAGGCAACAGATCGAAAGCCCAAATGGTCACTCACAATACGCTGAATGGTTCCATAGCTGAGGGAGGTCTCATCTTAAATTTCATCAATTGTCACTGCACCATTGGCGTTAATAATTCCAGAGACCTACAGAATGTTTTCAGGGGTTGTTTTTGTTGATTTTCTCCCGTAGTTTTCCCAACCAAAAGAAGTCTTGCCATTGTCAAATTCAGTTATCCACCGATACACTGTAGATTCTCCAACACTGTGAGCACCATGAACAGAGATAATTTCCTGATAAATTTCACTTCCCGTTATGCCGAGTGAATAACGGGAGAAGGTATAGAAACGAAGATTTTTTTCGATTTTCCGCCATCATACAGACAAATAAATCAACCAATATTCAAAAAATATTTTCTGTCAATATTTTTTTAACTATTACATATTTTTACTCTTTATGTGTTACCATATACTGCGCAAGTAATTTCCGCCTTTACAGATCACAAACATAGAAATATAACATCAGTCTCACTCTTTCTGGTGCGAACCAATATAAAATACACAAATTAATATGGTTTTTATTATTCTTATTTTCAGGAAACAAAATTACTTCAAAAACTCGAAGTCATTGTCAAAATAATCCAAAAAATAAATTGAAAAAAAAACAAATTGCATTTTTAAAAGTTTTTTATGGACAAAATTATTTAAGAAATCCAAAAATAAAAATTAATTTTTCGTATTCGTGCTTGAAGAATGAAAAATAAGATTTAAGGATTATAGGATTATGAGTTTTTTTGTACAAATTGTCTTCTGAAAATCTATTTGAAGTGATTGTCTGAACAGTCATGACGGACTTAAAACGGACATTATTCATATTAGACTTGATTACGTCCGCTGCACCAGCATCATGATGATTACTCTTCATAGATACGGAATTTCACATATAAAAGTAAATAAATAAATAAATAAAGTAAAAATCAGTTATTCCGGAAAATTGTATATTCCTGCTAAAATATTACATTACGATTAAAAGTTCAGTTTACCCCATATAATGAAATTAGGTTCATCTGATAATTTTCCAGTAAAAATGACGAAATTAAATTGTCTGATCCGGATTATTTTTTGAAAATTTATTTCAGATTTTTGTATTTTAACTTTTTTTTATCTATACACTCTTTGAAAATTGGAAAAAACTAAAAACTGAAAAAATACAAAAATAAAAAAACTTTTAAAATACAAAAATTTAACAAAAACTACAAAATTAAAAATGAAAATCTGATAAATTTTAAATAAAAATATCTAAAAAATAAAAAATATAAAATATTGTTACAGCATATTTTGTTTAAATTCATAATTTGTTCATAATTTATTCAATATTTATCGGCTATTGACACATCGAAAAATTCTTTTTGCAGATTTTCGATTTTTCTTGAATTCGCCTAAAAGATCGAGATTTGAGATCACACCTAAACGAAAACATGAAATTGTCTGTTATCAAGATAAAAAACAAGTCAATAAAGCACTTTATTTTTATATGAAAGTGTAAACGCTTAGTGAAAAAATTATAAGCAAGAACAATACGGAACTTAAAACAGGGATAATAAAACGCATGAAAATAACAAAATTTGAACAAACCTCCATAGTGTTGTTGGAATAATTTTTAATCATGCATATAGATCAGGAATATGTTCCAATTATGGGTTCCATTCTACACTAGAAAGAAACTGGATTTGCAAAGGCTCTAAAGGAAATTTCAGCGGAAGAAGTGGAACATTATTGGTTAAAGAAATGAAAAAAACAGTGATATATTTTTTTCAAAAAATACCTGGATGAAATTTTGATGTTCCTGAGAGTATTGTTTTATACTGAAAGAGGAACGACTGTTATACTGCCCCCCACATATTATGTAATATGTGAAGATTGTATAATTTCGTTTCGAATGAGGGGAATAACTGGCGGAATGGATGAATAAAATTGTTGATTAATTAATAAAAAAGGAAATAATTAATTATTAATTGATTGAAAATCAATCAAATTTAATTAAATCATTTATTTAGTAAATAATTGATTTAATAATTCATTCAATAATTAATTTATTCTTTACTTTATTTACTATTTTACTATTTACTTTATTTACATTTATGTAATAATTGATTTATTGATTCACTAATTTATTTATTTATTCATTCTTAAATTAGTACATTCATTTATTAAATAATTAATTTATTTATTCAATTAGTGAATCAATAAATCAATTATCACATAAATGAATAAAAAGTAAATAAAGTAAAGAATAAATTAATTATTGAATGAATTATTAAATAAATTATTTAATAAATAAATGATTAAATAAAAGAATAATTGTATAATTAAATACGTAACCTTAAATAAATAATTAAAAATAAAAAAATAATATAATTAAATAATTAATCTTAAATAATTAATAAATAAATCTTCACATGTTACTTATTTAATATTTACTTACATAATATGTCGGGGCAGTATAACAGTCGTTCCCTGAAAGCATGTGAATGTCAAGACATCATGATGAAATAACAACCACAGGATATCCTGAACTGAGATGAAGATACTTTATTTATTATTCTGAAGATGACTGTTAAACCATCAAAATATAATGTCATAAAATATATTTAGATATTACGTTCCTTTTGTTTATTAAAAATTTTGATATAAATATCAATTACTTTGGGACAAAGCTGGGAAAAAATATTCGAGTTATAAGTTATTCGATCCGAAAGTTCTGCATAATAAGTTCTTTTTAAAATATGTGATTTAATCTTTGTCTAATGTAGTGATTTATTTCAACTATTCAAATACAGCAAATTAACTCGGAATCGAATGACTTTTTTTTCTCGAAGACTACATGTATCAGAGAGAGCAATTGTTTGAGACGATTTGTTTATTACTGGCATAAAAGATCCGATACCCTAAGAACTGCTTTTAACTACTTGGAAACTATGGGAGGCTTGTTATTAACCGGGTATCTAGTGGTCAGGACAACAGACACACAAGTATTTCTGTCAATTTAATGAGAATATCTAAAAGTATTGAGTAAGTTGATTATGTAAACATCACTTAAGGTAATAAAGTTGCACAACTGTGATCTACTATGAAGACACCAGGAAATCCAAAGAAACATATTGCAATTATATACTCCCTCTGTTCCGAAATAATGTTTACATTTGGGATAAATCTTCCCGATTATCAGGATAGATAACGATCTAGCACGTCAGGACCAACAAAAATTTCCATGGTTACAGGTCGCATTTTTTAACAACATTTATGTCATGCTTTGCTTTTCTCGTTTTCGGCACTTCATAAAAGAATTTTATCAAGTTAGACCTTTCTAGTAAAGAAAATTACAGCATTTAACACAAATTAGAAATGTAAACATTATTTCGGAACAGAAGGAGTATATAAAAGCCCAGTGGTCATTTGTCTGTCGCGTAACGCTTTTATTATTTAGTTACAATTGTAATTATACAATTAATTAAGTATAATTACAATATATTAAGTATAAAAAATAAACTAATTTACTTCAACAAGGGCTTGTTCGTAAAATACATAACGCGATGTAGTGTTCACTAAATCGCATCAGCAGTAGCAACCAATTAAGAGTTTTTTAAGTGATATGTAATTTAATTTTTTTGATTTTTAATTTTGAAAAAATTTTTTAATTGGATTTGCAACCCCTGAAATTTTTAAAATTGGAAAAATTCAGACGTGCATTAAAAAATTACAATACAATAAACAATAAAAAAAATTTATTATCAAAAACTGTGTAGAAATTAATGTAAAAATTGTTTGAATAATTGACGTTGTAAACAATTTTTTTGAAGTTAATAAATATTTTGATTTAACAGTTATAATTCTCTTTTCCTGGATACATTAGCAATATCGATTAACAATATTGAACTTGTTTCGACGCGTCTCGCGCTCCATATAAGTAAACATAATTTTTGACAAAAAAATGTCAGGTGCAGAACCGAAATCGA
>MQRK01229452.1:9349-23360 GCA_001938485.1 Girardia tigrina
AAAAAAATTGAAAATATTTGAACATTTAAACAAAAGGATAATTAAATACAATACGATACACGAAATATAATTATGGTAAGAAACGCATTGTATCTAAATAAAACAATTAATAGCTTATATAAAGAATCAACAGTGATTGAACGTGAGTTCTCAACAGCTGGTGCAATAACAACCAAAAAAAAGAAACAATTGAAATTTTGTAACCTTAAATTCACTTATTTTTTGAAATATTAATTTTTATATTAAGAAAAAGAATTAATATTTTTTGTTAATTTCAATACGTTTTTTTATTTTTGATAAACTATTTGAATATCTTGAGATTTTTTATTTGGTATTCGAATAATTTTAAAATTCAAATAGTTGGAATCTCTACCAAATACCCATTAACGGCCTCATAAACGCTGCCGAAAGAATTAAAATAGAAAGAATGAAATAGTGCAAAAAAAGGATAAATTGTTTTTGCAATTTAATTGAGGAAAATGTTGAAGCGGATCATACTGTCAATGCGGAGATATAAAATATTAAAGAGAACTTGTGACTAATTATTTTAAAAATTTTTTGTTTGCAGGAAGTGCCTTATTGTTGGTAAATAAATGTCATAATTCCTCGAGTTTCAATTATGAAAAAAATTTAATGTCCGTCAAACGTTAAAAAAATTATGTATTTAAACAATGCAAAATTATTAAATCTAAAAAGAAATTTTTTCTTCCTATATAATACTTCATTCTGCATTTGATATGAAAAAAATATCAATTTTAATATAAAAAATTATCGATTTAATATGAAAAAAAATATTTTTAAAATTAATTTCATAATTTTTTATATTATTTTTTTTCATATTTTTCTCATATGAAATAGATAATTTTTGATTTTAATAGAAGAATTTTTCATATGATAATTGAGAATTTTTCATATAGTTATTGAAAAAGGCAAAAATTGACCAGTTTATGAATTCGGCAATTACACTATTTCAGCAAAACTGTTGCCGAATTTGGCATAACATTTATACAATATAATATATAATAATAGAGATTAATATAATTGTGAAATAATTCTATAAAACGATTTACGTTTATGGAAAATAATTCATTTAATAACAGAAAATCAATTCTAAATGGCATCAAAATTACCATAAGATATTGCTTTCATAAAAAAATCTGTATAACTGCATTTGTAAACGCATCATTTTCGAGATCATATTTTAACATCATTTTTTTATAAGCGCTTTTTTATCAGTTTTTAATTCTTGTCAACATTGAGCAAAAAACCGGCATCAAAACCGGTAGAATTTTGCCGGAGCCGAAGCCGGTACCGGACTTTCAAAAATGGTCGGATATCCGGTTTTCCGGAGCCGGAACCGAAAACCGGTACATCACTAATCAAAAGGTATTTGAAAAGATAAAATTCAAGAAAAGTCTTTTTAAGATTTAATTCTTTCAAGTAAAAGATTTTTTAGTACAGCAAATTTAACCTTATTCAATATTTTCAATCACTAATATTTTTATTAATTTCAAGTCATTTGGGCGCTAAATAATAACAAACAATAAACAGGTTAATTCATAAATAAAGGACTGAATATCAAAAATTGAAAAGACATTTTGATAGAAACAAATGATTTGTAGATTGGAGTGTTGTAGTTATTACAATATTTAATCGATATATTACGGATAACTGTGTATTACAAATAAGTGAATCATAGACTCTGTATCGGGTAGAAACCATGTGACGAATACAAAGTTTTCTGATCTGCTCACATGGTTTCAGATGCAAGAGTGCGAGCTTTCAATGCATGGGCACGCTTCGGCTTCCATCTGAGAAATGACCAGTTTCCTTCGTTCCGTGATTCTGGAAACTTTTGACTGTATAAACGCACTTTGTACAATGGGGAAATGGGCAATGAAACATTCACTTATCCGTTATATTAAAATAAAATTCGTGCCACGGTTTTTAACAGCAGACATGAAGGATCGGCGATTGATGTGCTGCCAGGAAAACTTAAACCTCTATGAACGTATTGGAAACCGCTTCTTACAGAATATTATGACAATGGATGAAACACCACTTGCCCTTTATGTGCCAGAATCAAGACGTGAGTCTCAAGAGTAGAAGCTGCCAGGGAAAGGGTGTTCGAAGAAGATGCGATCATCAACCTCTCACAAAAAAGCTCTCAAGCTCACCACTTTTTGGGATGCAAATGGAATGATCCTTGCTGATTTTGCGGAAGCTGGTGTTCGTATCAACAGTGAATACTACTCCTGGCTCGTGCTACAGGCCAGAAAGCTGAGAAGGAAGAGCAGAATTTGTCATTTATTTTATTTGCACGACAATGCCCCCATCCACACAAGTGGGATGTCAATGTCATCAATTGAGGGTTGTGGCCTCACCCGGCTGTCACATAGTCCATACAGCCCGAATCTTTGGGCAGGAGAGAGGACATTCAAAGCAAAAATAAAAATGATAACTATATAATAGATATTTATCTTGAAATTCAGAAACACTTGGTCTTTTGAATACAATCTGTAAAATTGAAATCCAACTTTTATTCTTTGAAATTCAATAGAAAACTTTTGAAATAAATTTTAAAATGGAGTAAATCATCCAATAAAATTTAATTAAATGTATTTTACGCTTATGAACAATAATTTAACAATTAAATAAAATAATAGAATAAATTTAAAAAACAATTTTATATTAAAATAATATCATTTTCAATATATGATTTTTACAAAATAAATAAAATTATGCAATTCATAATATATTGGAACAAACTCAAAGGAGTACGAGATTTATTGCTGAACATACTTTGAATTTTGTAAGATTTAGAAATGATTTTTAAATTCAAATTTTTGTTATCGATTGATTTAAAAATAGACGATTTAAATTTTTATAACCTTCTGAATAAGGAATGATTACCGTATATCTATTAGATATACGCCTTTAGATACGTTATCGGGTTAAAGTTAAATTCTTCTGACAGAACATTTGCAAAAAATGGCAATTCGAAATCATTTTTAGAGAAACTAACTAATGAGACAATATATAAATTAATGAATAAAGAGCATGAGGGTAAAGACGAATTAAAACCCGATGGATTATCTAATGAAAATACGCTAATCGTTCCTTATTCAGATGGTTAAAAAAAATTAAATCGTTTATTTTAAAATCGATCGATAGTACAAATTTGAATTTAAAAATCATTTCTAAATCTTACAAAATTCAATGTATATTCAGCAATAAATCTCGTACTCCTTTGAGTTTATGTTCCAATTTGGTTTATCAATTTTAGTGTAATGGGTGCAACACCACATACATTGGAGAGACGTCCCGTCATCTCTGTAAACGGATTCAGGAGCTTGGACGATTGGGTAGTGGGAGTAATATTGCTGGACACATGAAGGGTTGTAAGTCGCAGGTGAAAACAACTAATTTTAAAATATTGTGCAGTAATTTTAAAAATTATTGGGAAAGAGTCATTTGTGAGGCATTATTGATTGAATCATTTAATTTATCGATTAATGTCCAAACAAGGCTCTCTTTAACTTTGTTGAAAATACTTACTAAGTTATTACACAAGATGGTTGCGTAATCATCAATTTGCTATATATAAGACAGCGAAATTGTCGTTAATTCAGCCTGAAGATGGTGGAAAATCCATCGAAATATATTGCGACAATAAAATTTAATTTTTTGAATGGTGTTATTGAATTTTAAAAATACAATTATACTTAAAGAATTCAAATTATGATTGAAAATTATTTGTTCTTAAATATAATTAAATTCATTGTGTAATAAATAATAAAAAAATATAATTTTATATTAAATTACGAAAATTGTAGGTGTTACTTGGGATGTGTTTGTTGCAAGACAGATCGAATCCTCGACAGAGGAATAAACTTGCCTTTGCCGTATATGAAATAACGTATTTGGTCCTGCAGAAGTTCTGATATGCTCTTTTCAATCTTTCTGAATCGATTTTTTTTGAAGAAATAGACCACTAATGAAGACACCAGACACAAAATATATGTGACCCAATGAAACACAAGGGCTATTATTCCCATCTTCAATCGACACCACAGAGACATCTTCGGTCTTAATCCTTCCAGATAGGTTACCTCTTCCGGCAAGCTGTTGTTTTGAAATAGATTAATCATCATTTTTTTATTATTTTTTTTATTTTTACTTATTATTATTATTATTATTATTATTATTATTATTATTTATTAATAATATCTAAATCATTAATATTAAGAACATTTAGACAAATCTCGTTTGAATTTTTATTACAATCACATTTAGAGTCATTAAGACTGTCAGAAGGTCTTTCATCGTTTGTCATCATTCTAATTGGTTTTCTTATTTCTATTTTTAATCATGATTATTCGAACAATTTTTCTAAGTCATTTATTAAAATATTTAACTTCTAAAAATATTTGTTAAAAATATTCATTTTTACCATTTCTCAATAAATCCCAAAATAATAAAAATGACATCAAATTATTAAAAATGCATTTAATTTAAATTTTACTAAAAATTATTAAACTTAATTTTAATTGTTAAATTAAAAAATATGAACTTATAAAATGATTCTTTTAATTATGTTAGAATAGCCAATCACTTTAAATTTAAATAAAAAAATACCAATTTCCATCTTGGTGGCAGAATCACCATTCTAAATTCAACATACTTAAATCAACATACAGCATCGCTACATTTACACATTCAAACAATTTAAAATATTCCTCACAATTAGTATTATAAATCATTTTTGAAAATTCACCTATTTTATTTAAATTTAAAACATTATAGAGGTTTGTAAACATGGACTAATTGTAAGAAATGGACAATTTTAAGAAGGATTTGCATGTCTATATTGATTTTTTGCTATTTGCAGGTGTAGGCTGATCACATGGAGAAATTGCAAAACGTTTACGAAACAAATGTAAAGATATAAATATTTTTCGAATTATTATATCTCTTGGCCCATCTGTATATAAAGTCGTGTGATTCACTTTGATAACCAATCTACAAGTTGGCGTACAGAGACATTAGCGATCAGAAATATTGAGGATATTGGGGCAGAAAATCTTTCTAAGATATACTATATAGTGCAAATGGTTCATATTTTATACTCAGTAATTTAAAAAGTGATTTTTGGGCTAGGATAAAATAATACTAGAGAAAATTTATTATTTGGCGAACAACTAATTGTACTTACATTTTCGTGTCATTAAAAACAAACTATTCCTAGTAAATCAGAGATAGGGACTTTTAGTGACAGTGAAACATCTTAAGTTTTGAAGGCATAGAAGAGCATACCAAACCAGGGCGACATAGTAGTAAAAGTTCGAAATGAGAAAAATAGAAATAAACCCGCAATTTCAAATAAATCTTCACCATCACCGAACGCAAATGCAAAACATACACGACGCAAATTTTCTTCCTCGAAATAATGACAAAAATAAAAAATATTTCTAGTGAAGCATGAGAGAACTACGTAAAATTATTTTGTCCAAATCTAGTCTATTATGTTTTTTGGAAATTACTTATTTTTTGTGACTATTGTCTCGAGTCATTAATATGATCAATACACGTGCATGCATTCAGTAATTTTGAAGAGTATACCAGGATTTAATTACCCGATAAGGACAACACTTACTTTTGAATTGTAAAAATGATTTTATCGACTTAAAATAAAAGTGAACAGTGCGAAAATTAAAAAGAACAACTTGTCGTAAGTTGTACTACTTAAAATGGAAGATAAAACATTTTATGTGAGAGTGGCGTGTGAAGAAATGGGACAGATGAAAAGGGTTCATGTTACCTTACTAATGGTATTGCGTGCTCTTGCAGGAGAAATTGCTTTTGCTTCATGACATTCTTTTGACCGATTTCATTTTTATGGAAGAAAAACTGGTATCTGCTTTGTTATTATTATACATAAACGGTACTATTAGATTGTGTTTCGTCCCAATAGAATTATAGTTGCTTGTGAGGTTAAGACATCTTTCATTGGCATACATTTAAGGCTTAAAGTGTGTGAGATATGGTCGGATAATTATCCAAATACATTAAATAATGAGTTAGAACTTTCTTAGGGGAAATGGGTATTTACCAGGAACACTTTCGATTTCAGTTCTGTGATGATGCCCACAATTTCTAAAACATCTCTACTGCAATAAAATTGGAAATATTAATATTTTTCATTCTAAATAAAGCGTGTCGTTAAATTATTTTTTTTGTATCGTATTTGTATCGTATGGTATTTTGTATTGTATCGTATCACAACATTTAGCATCAATTCGTACGACTTATATTCACTTATGATAATCCTCTAAGTATGAAAGTGACAATTTGTTTATGATGACATTAAAATCAATAAAAATGATTTGTTAATATATTAGAATAATCTAAGGCAAAATAATGAAATTTAGACGTCATTGTAATTAGGAAATCTGATAATATTGAATGATTTTTCAAGTTTAAAAATACATTCCTGTCAAAATTTTTAACGAGTTAAGAACATACGTACATATTCCTTTATATGTAGAAGTTTGTAAAAAATGTGAGTGTCTACTGGATTTAGTTGTATAATTGGGTAATAAGAAATTAATTAACTTTGTTATACGAGGGTAATAATGAAAAATATTAAATAATGTGAAATATTATCCATAATATTAAGTACAGTATAATAATAGATAATAATCAAATTAATAAATAGTAATAACAGTAATACTATTAATAAAAATATCTCACCGGCTGGCATCATTGAAGATTCTGGCTCTATTATTATCATAAATGGCGATATCGATTGTCCGTGGATGCAAATTGATGAGGAGTTTTATGAGACTGCTCCAGCGCTCTTTAGATAAAAAGGTAGAGCGATAAGTAGTAGAAAGTCGCGCATTTAGCATAATGCGAGCATAAGAGAATGTCAATTGTCTACCGCTACCACTGATGATGCTGTGCTCACACATTTGGCGGCCGGTGTGCTCGGACAAGATGTCGTAGAGCAGTCCCAAATTCTGTCTCAGTGATGGCATCTCCTCCGGAGGGAAGCATACGTTCCCAGAGTTATGAGACTTCTCACATGTAAGTTTAATCAAGGCGATATCGATCTTGGACACTGAAGACTGGTGCTTGATAAGCAAGTAGCTCACAAATAGAGCGACAGAGAACACAATGAACGCCACAAGTAGCAAATTAGGTAGCTGGTTCCAGCTGATCCATGAAATAAAACTACTTTTCTTGTCTGACTGGCTCTTTCTCTCACATGGATCTATGTCTAATACGATATTTATGGATTAATTTTTTAATTTAGACCAATAAATAAATGAAATTATTTTTATTATTTGACAAGTTCTTGTTATGATTTTTTCAGTAAATATTAGTAAAAATTTATTCGATAATAAAATTATAAATATTTCATTATTTTAGAAAATACAAAATAAAACTACAAAAATTTTAATTTCCAAAATATAATTTTATAGAACATTATTCAAAAGAAATTGAATTTAGAACAAAAATTTCAGGCCTAGAATTTAGAACTTGTAATATTTTAAAATAACTGATACGTTTTGTGTTCATTGACTCAAAAGATGTCGTTCTGGTAATTTTACCATGTCACTGAACCAAGGATGTTCGAGGAAGTCTCCGAGAGACTGTCCGATGAAGCAGTCATGGCTTTGCTGCGGTTCGTGATGAGCATATTTTTTTTATTAGGACATTGGTATTAGTTCGGCTAATCTTGCTAAACATTTTAGGTAATTCAAAATAGTAAATCTCGACACAATTTCCATTAATTCAAAACAATATTGTTCACAAAAATTCATTGTCAATACTGTTTGTCAAATAAATCAGTGTCAAAAATTGTTCACAAAATAGATCAATGTCAAAATAAATTTTGAAAATCAGAAAAAAAGTGATTATAAAAAAATTTGAAATGTGTGGCAATCCAAATTAATAATTTGAATTAATTCTTTTTTATCTTATTTTTTTAAAACTAATTTATTTTTAAATAATTAATCATTTCTTTACTATATCATCATATAAGCATAAAAAATATAAGCAAAACAATTTTTAAAAAATGGTTTCAATTTTTAAAACGACAAATTTGAACATACTTGATTGTCTTAGAGCAAGAGAAAAGGGGAATATTCAGAGAATGAATAAAAATATCGATATATAAATATAAATATCCCAGCCAAGTGCATATGAATATTGATATCGATGTATTTAAGCAAATAATCATCACTCGTTTAGCAAAAATTGGCAAGATAAAAAAGCAGGAAAATTTTTAGACTAGTATGGAAATAAAATCAATAAATTGATGAAATTTTTAATAAACAACAATTAACATATATAGGTAGAGGAACTGTGTCCGAGAAAAGAGTATTCGAAAATGCCCCAGCCGCGAATCAAAAGAGTGCAATGCACGTATCCTTCTTCTTTCAAAGCTTTTGCAGAACAGAAGAGACTAAAAAGACACATTAAAAACGTGCATATAGTCACAACGCCGCAGCGACAGAATGGTGACAAAGCTTTCCAATGTCCCATGAAAAATTGTCAAAATACCTTTAAAACAGATGGATGGTTAAAGTGACATTTATTGATCGATCACCGAACATAAGGCAGTACCAATGGTGCTAGCATTTCACAAAACAACGTAGAGGAAGGATGTACAGAATCTTCGAACCAGATCGCTATGTATGATTTGTCAGTGTCCCTCGACGGTACCGCAGAGACGGACCAAGGGTAGTTCTTGACTTTTGGTTAAGTAATACAACTAATGTTGGGATATTTCAGTGTCCTTTTACTCATTGTACAAAATTTGTTTACACAGCCAAAACTCTACAGAATCACGATACAAAGGATCATGACTGGTCCTATCTGACTGGGAAACCGAAGCGTGCCCGTGCAGCATCCAAAGCCGTGCGAGAAAGTCAGTAGGCTCTGTATTGTCTATTTATGGTATTTATACGATACAGAGTATATGGCTCCTGTCCCGCAAGCCTATACAGGTACTGTAGTCTCTACGATACTTGGATAAGAGATTTCCTTGGACGGTAACAGTGTATGTTTATTGAAGAAAGCTGTCAAACATTTCAGAAGATAAATTGGAAGATTTGAAGATTATTATGAAAGAAACTAATCATCCATCCGTTTGAGATCATCTAGTCGAAAATATATCCCGTTCAATGTATTTTAATGCGAGAAGAGTGATAGACATTTATCATGTTGGATTGAAATTAATTTCTCTAATAATTTTCAATTTAATTATTGGACTTATTTCTATAATAATTAATTTTTATGAATTACTGAATTATCTTTTTTTTAATTTAGTATATTATTTAACTTTGTTTCATCTAGCAGATTAAAAAAATTGTATTACAAGAAAATTTAAAGTAAATTTCTTCTTCAATGAAGTTTCGTTTTTATTTAATTTTATTAAATAAAGAAATATTTAGTGAATATAGTACAAATACATATTTGACAGATTTTCTTAAATTAAAATTAAACGAAATTAATTCCGAATTAAACATAATTTTTGTGGGGATTCCTTTTGGTGAACTTTAAATTTTTGATATTTTTAAATTGTTAATATTATTAAAAATCATATTTATATTTTAAATAAATTAAAAATAATGTTCGATTAATTAAAATGAAATAATTCTTTAAAATAAAAATCTTTTAAAATTCTTTAAAAAAAGAACAGGCTCATTCTTTAAATTTTTGAAAATAATTAATTGTTATAAATAATCTTAAAATAAGACAATATTTAAAATAAAAATTTATAAACAGTTATAAGTAAAAAAATATCTTAATTAATTTTACAAAGTTAATTTCATAAATAATTAAATTTTAATTGTTTTGCATTTATTTTAAGAGTTATTCGAAATAATTTTTTGTTGAAATTTTTGTTTTCAGAGATGTAATAAAAAAAGTTAATTTAAAGTTAAAAGGCAGTTGGAAATTCTGCAAATTAAAATTTGATAAATAATTGATAATATATATATATATATATATATATATATATATATATATATATATATTAAAAATTTTATAATTAATGAATCTCTATTAAATAATAATAAATTTAAATATTGCTAAATATTTTTGTATTTTAAATTTGTAAATTATTTTTGTAATTTTTATTGAAAACAAATAAAAGGTTTTTATTAAAAAGAAATAATTTATAATCGAATGATTTAAAATCAAAGAAAGATATTTAGGAATTAAATTTTTAAAATATTTTTAAAGAACCTAAATTTGTGCAAAATTGAATAAATAACATTTTATATATTTATCGATATTATTATTTATATTTAGAATTTTGAGATCTGGATTATGTAATTGCAATTTTGTTTCTCATAAATTTGTTTCAATAATGAAAATTGTAGTAGAAATAAAGTTGGCGAATTATGACCTTGAATTTCGATCACGAACCTAATAATTTTAACACGAAATTAATTCCACAGTGAAATTAATTCTGCATCTCTCAAGTAGACTTAGTTTAAGGAGGACTATGCAAAACATGATCAAGGAAGTAGAGTCTCCTGTTCCCTGACAGCTTAGATGTGAGAAAAGCGAATGCAAGAAAACATGTCTCCCTTTGATGCTCTTTATTATATTAAGAAAATATTATAACGGACGATCTGGCACCGCAGAGATTTTATTTTCCGTACGAAAATAGTGAACGACTTTTTCGAAATAAAGCACCAATGAAAATTTTCCATTTGAGATCATCTAATCGAAAATATCTCCCATAAAATGTATTTTTTATGCGAGAAGAGTGACAGAGCTTTACTTCACTCAGATGGGAAAAAAGATCAGTTGGAGGAAGAAGCAATCAATTTCGGAATGCTTTCAAGTGGACATAGAGTGGTTATTTGGGGATGATGCGGTGTATGGAGAGTTCATTAACCGCATCAATCACAGAGATCCTACTGTATCGAGGGAAACATACATAAACTCCTCAATTCGATCAGGAAGACTCAATAGGACAAGAGCAATTGTGTCGAAGCTGATCAACGAGAGAGATAAACGTCACCAATGTCCAGTAGAAAGATGCTACAAGGAGTTTGCCGAAAAGAAGGAGCTGAACTGACACATGAAAAGGGACCACGCGGTGTCCACTTCCGCTGATCAGCTCAATGAGATACAACAACAGCATTGTCATTCCCATATACACTATGTAAAAGGTCGTACAAACGAAGGGGTGGCCGACCAGGCACCTCTACCGGGATCATAAATTGGAGGAGACAGAAGAAATTGGAGAACTGACAATGTCACCAGCGCAAACCAGTTCAACAAGTAACACAGAAGAAAGAGTCATAGAAAACCTCAACATTCCAGGCCACCAGATTCAATCGACTATCTCGACGGCGGTGGAGGAAGCGATAGGTACTGAAGAAACATCTGACTTTTAGGATTTCAGATCTAACTGCAAGGGGGAGTTCAGATGTCCCTTTTGCGGCTGTACGAAGTCCACGAACACAGCCAAAGGTATGCAGAACCATGGGTATACAACCCATGGATGGTCGTTTCTCACAGGGAAGCCGAAAAGATATCGGAGACCGAAACTATCCGACCCCGTAGGAGGCCTATCGGGGGGCTGCTAGTGATTCTTTAGTTTGGGTGGACCCTCTAAAGCGCCTAGAGGCTCAATACCATTCAAAAGGGATGGGAGGTCCACTTCACTCATAGAACTATAAATTATCATTTAAATCGGCGCTCTGATTATTGAAGTCAATAAACCCAAAAATATTGATGAAATTTTATAAAACGTGTCAAAATATTAAAGATTTCTCAAAGAATTCGATACACTTTAGGATTTTTTAACATTTTTAAGAAACCCAGCAGTCATGAGAGGTTCCTTCTTCATCGATAGAGCCTTATTGTTTCTGGTTATTTTCACGTATTAGAGATACAGTATATCAATGGGGCAATATATAATTTACTAAAAGTATTTAATGAAAAATATAAGAAATAATTGTCACGGTAACATTAGCTATAGAACATTGTTTATAATCAATTATCATGAAAATTATGTCTAACAAAATACAATTAATAAACAGTCAAAACCTGCAGCAGTAGAAGAAATAGAACTCCCGGGCGTGGATTGAGTCTGGGTAGAGTATTTCTTGTGAAGCCCCGTTTTCCGAAAGCCCTCATTTTCCGACATATCATCATCAGAAATTTCCATCAGATCCGTGTGTTGTGGGTCCCCGGGACTCACCAAATAATCTGATATAGTGTTAGAAGACTCCCTGGACCCCCGCTGGCTATTCGGATCGATCCAACTACCCACGGGGACACCACTGCTGCTGTTACTGTAATGTCTCCCGTTTGCACCTGATTAATAGTTTTTTTTATTTTTTATTCTATTATTAGCTTTTTTTACTAAATTCAAGGTGGGCCAGAGTTAGAGGACAACACCAAAAATACCTTGTATATGTAATGGATTGAAAATATGTAAATGACCATTTACTTTGATAGACTTCAAAACTATGTAACAAAGCTACAGAGTAATTAAATAAAAAGTGTTGGTTATTCCATCTTAGCATTCTTCCAATGAACGTGGTTTAGTATAGTACACAGCTTCCTTTATAATTCCGAGAGGAAGAAATCAGGTGCAGTAAAATTGGAGGACCTTGAGAGACACTCGAGACTTTTCTAACGGCCGATCCAAAGACTACTGAAAAAATCAATACCACTTACGAGACATTATTCCATAATGCTCTGGGATACATCATACTGAAACCATCTTTCTGAATAATGGGCCAATCTGGGACAGTCAGGTAGAACTTTTCCCTCAAAATTGTCGTGTATGACTCGCTTGTGACTTAACCAGAAAAGAAAGATCAAAACAGATACCGGCCCAGACGATTACTTCTGCAGAATTATCATTACGTTCATTTTTTTATTTTTTTTCATTAACCAATAAATGGTGTTGTGTGTTGACATGACCATTTAATTTGAAATGTACATCATCAGGCCAAAAAAACTTTTCTGATAAATGAAGGATATTCTAGACATTTGTTAAGGAAGGCTTCATAGAATTCAATTCGACGGTCTGGGTCATCTTCTGACATGTCATGCACGAGATGTTGACGAAGTCTTTCTTCATTCACTAAGTTTTGTCTTCCACTTTAAGGTAAGAGTTGAATTCCAATGAAAATATTTAATTTGTCATTTCAAACTGTTAATCTCAGCTCTTGTTAGATGTGTAGATGAGTGAGTGAAGAATTTATTCATCCCCTAACCACTGGCCCACTCAGTAGAATAATGAAAAAAACTTAAATAGAATCAGCAAAGATTTTCAGGTGAAACATTATTGAGCCAATTAAATTTTTTATTAATTAATTTCAACTGTTTAATTGTCATCTTCAGTACTATCTCGTAAAATTTATAATAGTTTGTCGAGACAATAATCCTGGAAGACAGTGTATGTAATTATTGACGCAGATAACTCGGCGGATAGACGTGAGACAATTATGAAGAAATTCGGAAATTTTATCTCGAATTCTGAAATATACTGTGACGTTAAAACTGAAGTCTTGTTGGTAAAATAAAAGTTTTAAAAACCACGTTTTCATATGGACTAAAAATAGGAAAATAATTTTTTTCTAGACATGTGAGAAATGTTATACCTAACCAAAAACGTGGGGCGGATTTCTGAATTACTGCTATTAGTAACTGATATTTCCTCTTTACTGCTTTTTAGTAACAATCGATCATTTCTATGCCCCACGTTTTTGGTTAGATATAAAATTTCTCACATGTCTAGAAAAAAATTATTTTCCTCTTTTTAGTCCATATGAAAACGTGGCTTTTAAAACTTTTTTACTTATTATTATTTTCTTATTTTTTAGTAGTATTATTATACTATTTAGTATTATTATAAGTAGTATACCAAGATTTAATTTTATAATTTATAAATTTTATATTTTAATTTAGTCCATATAAAATTAAAATTAATTAATTTGAATTTATTAGAGCATTTTTGAGATGC
>MQRK01229456.1:0-12842 GCA_001938485.1 Girardia tigrina
TAATTTTATATTTATTTATCATAAATATTCCATCTATGAAAATATAATTTATTAAATAATATTTATTAATTTAAACACAATACATACATTATAAAATTTGAGATATTCCCTCAACAAATGTGAAGAATTTAGAGTGAAATTAACAGCATCCATTTTAATTTGCTATGTATAAGTCTTTTGCTTTGCACTTGACATTTTAGAGTACACCGTTTTATGGTAAATTAAAACTAATTTTCATTTAAAAATAAAATTTTTAAAAAAAGCATAAAAAACATTATTAAAAGAATTTATTAACAAATTAAAAAAAGTATAAAACCATATAATAAGATGGCACCTAAGAAGAAAAAACATAAAATTTCATGGTCCAAAAAAATTTAATAAGGTGGCATCTAAGTAAGCAGTGGTACATTATAACCATAAAACAGGGTAAGTATTGTTCTAATTTATTTTTTAAATTTTCAATTTGATTTCAATTCCAAATAATCTTTTTTAAAACTATTTAAATTTTGATCAGCGAACTAAAATTAATTACCTCCTCATAAATACTATTGTTTTCTTGATCAAAAGACGTTTTCATGAACACAAAACTTTATTTCTACCACAATTTCAGTTTTTTTAAACAAATATTTCCGAGGAACTTTTGCACTTTCTTTTTACACAGACCATTATAAATAAGAATTGATATAAATATAAATATGGTTATTGTATTTTTTTCAAATTAAAATTCAATACTTTTTTTAATAAAAAATTATAAAGTGAATTAAAATTTTGTCACAAAGATTTTGTTTCGGCTTTTATTAAATTTCAATTTTATTGTACCTTGAAATTTACCTGTTTCTCAATTAAATTTCCAAATTCTATACAATAGCATTTTTCATTTCGTTTTCATAATAAATTTAAAAATTACTTTGGATTTAATAATATTTGAAAATAGAATTTAAAATCGCAATTTTGTTTAATTTAACATTTTTTAAATTACCCCTTTTTTTACATAAAAAATAAAATTAAAACCACAGTTTCATTTAAATCGATTTAATTGTTTTACAATTATATTTTGATTCCAATTACAATTTCGAAATAAAATTATAGTGACATTTTTAATTTACTTCGATTTAATCTTGTAAAATAAAAGAAAGTTACAAAAATATTTTAGTTTACTTTCATTTCGCAAATAAATATTAAACTTTATATTACTTTTAATTTTATTTCACTTAAACATTTTCATCAAATTTGAAATTAACTTTTTTTACTTTATAATAAATCTATTAATAAACCTACCGTAAAATTTATTTTATTTCTTACATGAATTAATTTTTTACATTAAATTTCTGAAAATCTTATTTTAACATATCTATAACAATATTTTACGGAATGTAATTGTTTAGTTAGTAATTTGATAAGATTGTAACTTCAAAAATTTTATGAACTCAACAACGCTCCCAAGAAATACTATTCTCAGACTCTACATCAGTGGTTCTCATCGAGGGTGCTATGAGAGCCAGGGGCGTTAGGGGGCCGATAAAAGGAAAAGTTTGGATTTAATGACCAATGATTTATTTCCTATATCATATGATATGGATCAGTCAGATGAGTAACTTAAACAATAACCGTGTAAATCTTCTGTACTCCACCCATTCAAATTTTAATATTTCTAAATTTCTAATCGTTTTTAAAAACATTTGCTTCTATTTTCCTATCTCCTTTGTGAGGAATATTTTAAATTTTTTGAATGTGTAAATGTATTGAGGATGTATGTTGATTTAAGTATGTTGAATTTAGAATGGTGATTCACCCATCCAGATGGAAATTGGTATTTTTTTTATTAAATTTAAAGGATTGACTATTCGAACATAATTAAAATAATCATTTGATAAATTATTATTTTTAATTTCACAATTAAAATTAAGTTTAATAATTTTTAGTAAAATTTAAATTAAATAAATTTTTAATAATTTGGTGATATTTTTTTATTATTTTTGGATTTATTGAGAAATGGTAAAATGTATTATTTTTAATTAATATTTTTAGAAATTAATATTTTAAAAAATAACTTAGAAAAAATGTTCGAATAATCATGAATAAAAAGAGAAATGAGAAAACTAATTAGAACGAAGGCAAACGATGAAAGACCTTCTGAGAGTTGTAATTGCAATAAAAATTCAAATGAGACTTGTTTAAATGTTCTTAATATGGCGACACACGACCACATGAAACCAATTATCAAATAACCGGAGACGTTTGATGGGCCAGAAGCAAAATTATAATAATTTCTAAAAAGGTTTGAGAGATATTCCAAGATTTTGGGATTTAAGGAAGAAAGAAAAGCGATATTAGTCACAGCATTCATGACTTCAGAGGCGATAAAAAAATATGAGAAAACACAAGGAGATAACTGTGAAACGAGAATGAGTAGTGCATTTTCGAAAGAGAAAAATGTTTTGGAAATAATGAAGCAGTTTGTAGAGATTAGAATCGAGGATGAAAATCCATCAGAAGTATTTAAAAAGATTGATGAAATAGTGGAGAAACTAGTTGAGAAAAAACTGGGAAAAAAGGAACTTTCAGATCTATTTCAGATCTACGCGAACGCCATCGAAGATAGAGAGGTAAAAAGAGAAATGAATCTCAGAAATACCACAAAAGCAGAAGACATAAAGAATATTCAAGAGAAAATTTATGAATTTGAGCTGAAAGGCAGGAATATAAGAGTGCACACGTATACGACAAAGGAAAATAAAGAATGGAAGAAAGTAGAATA
Organism: Girardia tigrina; assembly: GCA_001938485.1. Lineage (NCBI taxonomy): Eukaryota > Metazoa > Platyhelminthes > Tricladida > Dugesiidae > Girardia > Girardia tigrina. Next base: position 2,759 of record MQRK01229456.1, read on the forward strand.
TAGAACAAGAAGACCAAGACCCAGATACGAAGAGAGAATGATCGAAGACCCAAGAAGAAATTTTAAAGCGATAAGGATCATATGTCGGGCCTGTCATGAAGAAGGACATGTGAGACGGGAATGCCCAAATGTTAAATACAACCATTGTAATAAAATAGGGCATGTAACAACACAATGTTATGAGAATCCAAACAGATTTAGAGAGCGCGAACAATTTGGAAGAGAAAATACAAGGAATGGAAGAAATGACCCAAAGGAATACACAAGCACACAGTACAGAGGTCATATGGGATATACGAATAGAAGAGATCAAGTAGCAGAATTAGAAGAGTTCGATGACGACTGGGAAAGAATGTCGGAAAGATCAATTAAAAGAGGAAGTCTTACTAGAAGAGAAAATTTTCAGAGACGAATAGGGAAACGAGGAGGCACGATCACAGGGAGAAGTGATCAGTGCACTTCACTAAGAAACGAATGTATGTGTATGTTTGACTGTATGAATGATTGTTTGTATGATGACGTATGTTGTGTATGGGATGCTGTTGAAAATATTCCTCATGAATTGTGTATATTAGATAGTGAAAAAGAAATACAAAATGAGAAATGTGACAGTTTCATCGCATGAAAAGAATAGAAAACGAAGAACTTAAAGGGAGACCTAGTACAGATTTTCAAATAAAGAATAGAAAAATACGATGTCTATTGGATACGGGAGCACGAGTCAATTTAATTAAAGTAGAAATACTCAAAATATGAAAAATATCAAAACAAAGGAGTCAAAAAGACATATACACAATGCTAACGATTCGGAACTAGTAAATTACGGAATAGTACAACTAAAGATTAAGATTGAAAGAATACGGAAAACAGTGGATTTTTTTGTGGTAGAAGATTTGGGACCCGAAATGATTGCAGGAATAGATTTCCTAAATAAATTCAACATAAAACTAAAGAAAGAAACAGGATACAACGAATGAGTGCTGGTAATACGTGATACTTTAACTGTCAGAGACAGATTTAAAAGAATAAGAGAAATATACGCAGATAAGATGGATGAACCATTAATGAAATTACTAATAGATTATAAAACGATATTTATGGCGGACATATGAGATATAAGGAAGACCACTCTAACTAAGCATAAAATTTAAACGCAAGGAGAACCAATATTGGTAAAACCGTACCGACAGCCAAAACACTTTGAGGAAAAACTAGATGATATTATCAATAATTACGAGGAAAATTATATCATTGAAAAATGCAGTTCGCCATGGAATTTTCCGTTAGTATGCGTATGGAAAAAAGACAAACAGAATATCAGAGTATGTGTTGATTTTCGACAATTAAATAAAGTCACAATCAGACCAGCATTTCCAATGCCAAATGTAGAAGAAATGCTAAATACATTAAATGGAGCGAAGTACATTAGCACGATCGACTTGGGGAGCGCATATCATCAAGTTGAATTGGAGAACGATTCAAAATTAAAAACTGCATCTTCGTGATACGTCTCGAGAGGGGTCGACGATATTCTCAACCTGCGTAGAAATATATCAGAAAAGGAAGATATAATAAATTAAACCTTCCACTAAAATTTAAAAATGATTAAATTAGATTATAGAATTTAATAACTAAATGACAACACAAGAAATTATTTTTTAAATAGATTTATTAAAATATACAATAATTACAAATAAGATTTTACAACGTAATTCAAATGTCCCTAATGTGTAATGTGGGATTTTGGAGGTGGTCACAGTGCATCGACTGCAGACCACAAAAGATGATTTAAAATATAATAAGGATTATTATTTTAAAATTTAAACAAATAATAATTAATTATTTATTTTATAATATAAAAATTTAAATAATAATAATAATTAAAATGGTTTTTTATTATTCTCACCGAATGTGAAAAAACGATCTCCTTCTTGATAAATTCAAATTCGACAAATAATCTTCTTCAGCAAAATTTAATAAATAGCCTTTAACAAAATTCTTCTTGACAAAACCAATTTTCGACAAATAATCTTCTCTAGCAAATTCTTCTTGACAAATCAATCTTCGACAAATAGTCTTCTTCAGCAAAATTCGTCTCGGCAAAATCAAATTTAATAAATAGCCTTTAACAAAATTCTTCTTGACAAAATCAATTTTCGACAAATAGTCTTCTTCAGCAAAATTCTTCTCAGCGGCGAATTGACTAAAGACCTAAAGACCTTTTAAAAGAAATCTTATTGAAAAGAATAATTATTACCTAAAGACCTTTTAAAAGAAATCTTATGAAAAAGGGTTTCTACTATTGTAATTTATATATTATTTTTAAGGATGCGTAGCCTGCGTGGCTAACGCATAAAAGAAAAGAAAGAGTGCGTGGCCTGCGCACAAAAGAAGTGGTCCTAACCTTTTATAATATAATAAATATTTTGAACTTAAAAAGTAAACTTAACCTTAAAAAATAAATGTTAATAATATTTAACTTAATGATATAAATAATAATATTTTAAACTTTAAATTTTTTATAATATTTATTAATAGAATATAAATAACATCGTCGTATTATTTGTTTATAATATTAAATAATAAATTGTCTTTATTTACAATAAAATAATTAAAATAAACAGACATAAAATAAAAACACCAAAAACACATCCCCAACATTCGACAAAGAACGGCAAATATTGTTTTAAAAGAATGACATTCGGAATTGCAGCTGCCACAGCGACATTTCAAGAACTAATGACAAGAGTGTTAGGAGAATTAAACTGGAAAGAAGCAGTTGTATACCTGGACGATATTCTAATCTTCTCAAAATTCAAAGAAGAACATTTCAGACGAGTCGAACACATATTTCAAAAGATTAAAGAATCGGGCCTTCGGATAAACCCTGAAAAGTGTCAATTCGTGGTAGAAAAGACAAAATTTTTAGGATATGTCGTGAGCAAAGATGGTATAGAGACGGATAAAATGAAAATTGAAGCAATCGACAAATTTCAAAATCCTTCATGTATTAAACATTTAAGAAGTTTCTTGAGGCTAACGAACTATTATAGAAAATTTTTGAAGGATTATGCAAAATATTCAAAAATACTGGAAGGGCTATGTGGAAAAAATAAAGATAAAAAATTGACATGGATAAAGGAATGTGACGAAGCATTTCAGACATTAAAAGATAAAATGACAAAAACACCGATCCTAGCATATCCAAATTTCGAAAAGGAGTTTATACTGGATACAGACGCCAGTTTTGATACAATCGGGGCAGTACTGGTATAGAAAGATGCATACTGAAGGGAAAGAGTAATTGCATATGAATCCCACAAGATGAACAAACACGAACTTGGATATTGCATTACAAGAAAAGAATTATTTGATCACAGAGCTGCAATTTGAGCGCGACAGCCACGCCCTGAGTTCAACAACTCGCATCTCGTTCTCGTTTTAGATTCGTGATTTCTGCGGGATAAATATATTCTATATAGATATTTAATTTTGTAAGCAAACAACACACGTATTGTTTCTAATGAATAAGAACCGCAGTCAACATAATCTCCAAGAAATAAATATCTGTCAGTTGATGATTTCCCACATAATAAATATATTCTATTTAGATATTTAATTTTATAAGCAAACAACACATATACTGTTTCCAATGAACAAGAACCGCAGTCAACATAATACTCAAGAAACAAATCAGTTGATGATTTTCTACAATTTTGAAATTTTCTCATTAAATCATACCATTGACCATGAATGTCTCCACAATTTTTAGCAGGTGCGGAAATTTCGTCAGTTTCTTCGATATGAAATCTCTGATCGGAAATTCTTACATAATTATCTTCAAATGTCTTTATAAAATAATCCACATTAAAAATATAGTCAAATGGTAAAGTTACCTGTTCTTTTTATTTAGACATTTAATTTCAGTTAATAAATCTAATGAAAAGAAATCGATATTTCAATAAATTTTTTATTTGTTATCAAATTTTTATATATAATACTACATTAAAAGAATACCAATAATAATTCCAATACTTTTTCAAATTTACATTTTTTCCATTACAAAAACCAAATTAACCAAAACATAAAATTTCTAACTTCAAAATTATTATTTTGGGATTTATTGAGAAATAGTAAAAATTATTATTTTTTAGTTAATATTTTTTAGAGGTTAAATATTTTAAAAAATAACTTAGAAAAATTGTTCGAATAATCATGATTAAAAAGAGAAATAAGAAAACCAATTAGAACGAAGGCAAACGATGAAAGACATTCTGAGAGTTGTAATGACTCTAAATGTTGTTGTAAATGACTTTAAGTTGTAAATGTAATCTAATCTAATCTAATAAATGTAATCTATTGTAAATGTAATCTAAATGTAAATCTAAGTTGTAAGAGTTGTAAATGACTTTAAATCAGACCAATTAAATTGAGTATTTTGGTATGGTTTTCGGTGCTGTAAGTCTGTAGAATCACGGTGGAATCCTAAATTATTTTGTCAGGCTGAAAAACCTTACAAGAAATAAATCTGTGTTAATTGGTGATTCATTTATGCATATCTTTGAGTGTCGTTTGTGGATCTAAGACCGTCTCATACTCATATTTTAATCAATTTGTCTAGTTCTAGTGACTACTCCAATGTATTTTGTTTCAATTGTAGAAATGCAATAGTTCCAAACTCAATTGTTTATTTTTGTCCTTTCAGCTTTTAATGGATCATTATTATTGCTTATTTAATTAAAGAATTATAGCCAAAAGATGTTGAACGCTATGGTAATCATTTGCTGGAATTAAAGAAAGATATGGAAACTCCCTTTCATGATGTTATTGCAATGAAGATTGAATCATGGATGACTGATCCTTTTCAGGTAAATATTTCTAATGTTGAAATTGAACTACAGGAGGAGTTGCTAGAATTACAGAATGAGGAAAAGTGTCAAATAAATTTCAGCCATAGAAGACTGATGAATTTATGGTAACAATCAAAAATGACAACTTTGTATCCTAGATTATGATCTAAGATGCATTTGCTATTACTTGCATTTCCCTCAACATATCTAGTGGAGGTTGACTTTAGCACTATAATGAATCTGTTGAACAGAAAAAGAAATCGTTTGGATATTATCAACATAGGAGATCTTTGCCTTGTATTGACTCAGTTGAAGCCAGATATAGATAACCTTTCCAAAAAACATCAGGCCCAGGGTTCACATTAAGTGCTGTATAAAGTTCTGTATAATGAAAAATAAATTTTTACAAATTGTAAATATCACTTTGTTTCATTTTTAAATTTGATAATATAAATAAGATTCATTTGAATTTTCTTTTAGATAAGGGGGGCGCTGACAAGTTAAAGTTTCCCAAATTAACAAAAAGGGAGCGCTACATGAAAAAAGGTTGAGAACTACTGTTCTACATGATATTTCTTTAGACATTTAGTGTTTGCAAGTCATCAATGATGACTCATTCACAAGGATGACTCATATACATTCATGACTTTCAAATTTGGATGTTGAAACATCTGTTGATCCATATAAATTAATTGTACCAAAAGACTTGAAAATTCAATGAATGCAAAAAAAATCGTATTTAAGGACTGCACGAAGTACTTTCTATGCTTTTATTCTTAGTTCCAAAATTTTCTGCATTCCTTCAAGCCTCAGCCTTGCTCTACAGGATATGCAATATTTAAGTTAAAATATATTATAGTGTTACTATGACATAATATGGAACAAATCTTCTTGTGGTGCTTTCCATCTTTTAAATTTCCTCACAGACTGTCTTCGTTTCGGGTCATCGGTGTCATGAATGCGTGAAGAATGTGAACACTTCATTGACAGTTAAGAAACAACAATTGTTTAGACTTCAGCAACATGTAGATCAGCAAGATTTAGTCAGTGATTATCGCGATTCTAAAATGTAGCTTAAGAGTTACGATCTAGGAGGAGTTTCTGTAAAACAGGTCATTTGCATTCATAGTTGATCAGTTGTTGTATCTCTGTGTAGCAAGCCCCTCGAATGTTACTGCATCAGACTTAGCAATCAAGCAAAAGCCTGAAAAATCTTTAATCTGTAAAGTTACTTATGATTATAGATATAAAAATCCACTCCGAGTTCCCCACGAATTGACAATTATTCAAGCTCAGCGTCGAATTAATCTTGGTCACGAACTACTAAATAACCACAGAGATAGCCATTTTTGGAAGCAAATTATTATAGGAGATGAAAAGTGAATTTTCTTTTGTAATTCTAGAGGAGGTAAGCAATGACTTCTGCATGATCAGCCAACTCAGCAAGTTTTTTGTTAAGGTTGCATTGAAAAAATGTGATGTTGTGTGTTTAGTGGAATTATGAGGGACCTATGCGCTATAAAACTAGTTCAGTATGGCCGAGCCATCGATGGTAACATTTATGCTTATCAACGACAACGAATAAATGACGCTTTGAGCTCTCGTTACCAAAGATTGTTTAATCGCGGTAAAGCAATCCTACAGTATGACAATGCTCCAGACATTACATCACAAAGGGTGTTCGGAATTTAAGTAATAATAATAATTATTATAGATGATTATCATTATTTATCTAAAACAATAAATCCGAATCCTTCTTTTCACATCGCCGTTAATGACAATTACTGTTAATTTTTATTTCTTTTGTTTTACTTACATTTCATGTAGATTAAATGTATATAGTAATATGTATATCGTACGACCAGTTACCGTCAAAAACTCATATTAAAACTATGTTATGAAAAAAAACATAAAATTGAAAAAAATCTAAGATTTCTTTATTTTGTTTAATGTCGATAATTGTTTTTCAATTTTTATACTTTTTCGTTTTTGTATCAGGTCATTGGACCCGGTGTGACCCAACGTTGGCCGCCACTAGTCATATGACTCGCTGCATTTGTTCGAAATTTTGAACAAATTTGTTACTACCAGTGTATATTTTTCTCCTACCGATTAAAGTCGTTTGTGTGCCATTTTCGTTTTCGTTGGATGATAGGGTGAAATACTGTAAAATTTTGATTGTCTGTTGATGAAATTCTATTTGGAATCAATTTAAATGTTTTGTTCTGATTTTAAAGAAAAATTTTAATCAACAGACAACAATTTATCAATATGCACCATTCTGGAATGTATTTGAAATGTTTTTATACATTTAATATTTTTATACATTTTGTTCTGATTTTAAAGAATAATTTTAATCAACAGACAACATTTTATCAATATGCACGATTCTGGAATGTATTTAAAAATATTTTTTTATACATTTAGTATAAAAACATTATACTAAATGTATAAAAAATTTCAAATACATTCCAGAATCATATATATTGATAAATTGTTGTCTGTTGATTAAAATTTTTCTTTAAAATCAGAACAAAACATTTAAATTGATTCAAAATAGAATTTCATCAACATTTCATCTGATTAGTCAAATCAGAGTAAGTAAAATTACTTGAAATTTTCCTTTCAGTTTTTTTTGGTTTTCTTGACATTTTGAAAAAAATTCTATGATTGTGATACTTTGTGGTTTTAGTTTCAGTCATTTGTTTTGCTTTGTCGGGATTCTGAATTTTGATCGAATGTTATTTAAAACGATTAATTTGTTGATATCGAAATGACGAATCTTTATTTGAAACAATAAATTGTCGAAATTATGAATCTTTTTTATTTGGAACAATTAATTCTGTTGAATATCGAAATTACAAATTTTCCTAGTTTGAATAAATTGTTCGACGATTTGAATTTGAATAACGTACAAATATTTAACAAAATTTAAAATCAAATGGCCCAATACAATTGGGTGCTCCATCTAAAAATTTACAGTTTTTTTACTTTTCAAAGGAAATGTTTGTTCATGTGCAGTTTTCAGGGTAACACGTATCACTGGTAACTGCAAGACATTTACACTGTTCCTCCCAATCATGTTAAAATTAAATGCGCGACAGCTCGAGGGTTAAGGAAAAGAGATCTCAATCACGTAAAAATAAACTTTTTATCCAGCTTCGGATATTCGAAACTCTAATATAAGAAATGTCATATTTGAGAAATATTCGAAAACTATATTTTAAAAATTAAAGCAGAATTTTGTTATTGTTAATTGTTTAATAATTGAACTTTTTAATAATGCAACAAATAATTATTTCTTTTAAGACTTGCAGAGTCAAATAATGAAAGGAGAAAATTGATACTCATGTGATTCCTAATATCAAGGCATACATTTTCCACACAAACACCAATAAAACATTAAAAAAATTAAACCAATATCTCACACAAAAATAATACCGCCCATTTTAATAATCCAAAAATTTGTAAATTATTTAAATAGATTTATCAATTTTTTAAGTATTGCTAAAAAAAGAATTTAAAAAAATTAATAGATTTTTTTCGAAATTTAAAATCAAATTCATCTTTTTGATACTTTTTTTTTCGATATAAAAACAATTTATTCCAACTATTATTCATTTATTCTATCGTTGAAATAAACGAGTTTTAAAATTATTTTGATTTGTTTAAACGAATATTTGTTTTAATAATACCGATAATCCGGGAAATTTTAAAATCATTTTGATTAAATATTTATTTGTTCCATGTCGGATTCTGAATTGAATAATGAGCTCAGTAATGAGTTTTGCGCCAAATGTCGTGATGATTTCGTCCGGATAACGAATACTGATCACGCTCTGGCAATGTACTATCTGGCTGATAATAATTACGATTTGAATGTACTGTTATTTTGATTGATACAAATTATTCATTCATTATTTAATGGTTATATCGTAAAGATCGCATTGGAAAAGTTCAATGAAAACGATCACATTCTCCATCGGGGATTTTATATTCCGATGTAAATCGAATTGTTTAATGAATCATTTTGGTGCTGTTTTAGAAATTATTAGCGAGATTTGAATGGGAATTATTTACATTTCGATAAATTTCACAACAAAATATTTTTAAGATCCCTATTATCATGCTGTCCATATGTAACATTCTCATTTTTATATACTACAATTAAGGTACAGGCCAGAGCAAAAATTAAAGCGATCAGCATTCCAGGAAAAATAATTTGAAAAAGTAAAAAAAAATAATATAAAATGTTTTTAAATCACAAATCTCTGTAAGGTAATTTCACATTTTCAAACCGTATTTCAGAAAAAAATCAAAATAAAAAGGCCAGGCGAAATAGAATAATTATTTTTTTTTGCAAGTAATTTCTGGAGCAGTACCATGTTTTCTTGTATATTGAGAAACATCTTCATGAACTAATTCTAGTACGAAAGAAAATAACGACTTGAAACATCTGATAGTGTTATCATGGAATTTACAGGGCTTAGAAGAGAAGGATTTCCAAAGAAGAATAAATACCGCTATTAAAGTCATAAAAGAGTATTTTGTTTTAATCAAGATAAATATTTACTAATCGATAATTAATTTCTCTTTTTCGAATTAATCTCAGTTCCGATGCGACGATCGTTTTATTACAGGAAATGGTTGAGAAAAATGAGTTGGCAATTCGTAAAAAACTGGAAAACACCTATCACATATTTATCGAGAATGGGCCAGATAAATATATGTATTACTGCGGCATTCTCGTGAAGAAACATCCGGACATTAAAGTCGATGAAGAGTCATTTCAAGTTAGTGTAACATCGATCGGTTTTCGAATGATTTGTCCTATTGTCTCTCGGTCATATCAAGAAAGAATATTTTCTGTCACATTAAAAGTTTTTCTTTCATTTTAATTATCAAATAGTTTAAAACTATTACGTAATACGCCTAAAAAACATTTAGCTTTTTTACTTTTCAATTTTTATTAAAAGAATTATTTTAATGATGTTTAAAACACTTTAATATGATTAGATGAGGTACGACTGTTATACTGCCCCACATAATATGTAATCTGTGAAGATTTATTTAATTATTAAAGATTAATTATTTATTGAATTACTTTATTTAATGAATTAATAATAATTAATTTAATTTATTTTAATTAATTAATTTAATTCATTGAATAAATAAATTAGTGAATCAATAAATCAATTATTACATAAATGAATAAAAAGTAAATAGAGTAAAGA
>MQRK01229472.1:9753-20368 GCA_001938485.1 Girardia tigrina
CGGAAAGGAGACACCTAGTTCAGCACTTTACAAGTACATTCCAGTCGGTTTGGAGATAATCGAAAGAATTGAAAAGGAGCCGGTTTACAATAAGGTAAAGACAGACTTCGTAGAGCAACCTTTAGTCTGGGTAAAGCCTGAAAATAATATGCCATGTACAAAGCAATGGACAAGAGGCGTTGTCGTTAGAAAATTGGATCAAAGAAAGTACTTAATAAATTGTGATGGTTTTGGCGATCCACGGCATATATCAAATATTCGACCAAGACAACCAGACCTGTCGTGAAACTCTTACTCGGATTACATGTTGGAAAATAACAACGAATCAGCTTCGAGTGTTAGGCAAAGTGAATCGGGAATCAGCAACAGACCAAAAAGAGAAAGACAAAAACCGAATTATTTGAACGAGTATGTAGAAGTATATTCTTGTGAGGAAGAATCTGGGGGAGTGTTACATGTTAAATTTATTTATTAAATAAAATATGATTAAAAAACTTAATACTTAAAAAGTAAAAAATGGAATATTAAATATTGGGTTGAGGAATAAGTTCCTGCCGTTTTTTGAAAAATTAAAATTTTATTTTTTAACGAAAAAGTTATTACAAATTAATCACAAATATAATCTCCGCCATTGTTCACGACTTCTACCCAACGTAACATAAAGTTCTGCGTTCACTGTTTGGTTTCACGGAAGCAATTCATAATGACTAATTCCTTCCCAACCCCACCAAATGCATAGCATTGTCTTTCGTGGATGAAGATCCTGTTTTGCTCGCGGTGTCGATTGTTCTTCTCGGCTACGCCATTCTTTGCGCTGTTTCATGTTGACGTACAGGCACTATTTTTATCACCCGTTACAATTCGATAAAGAAATTGTTGCTTATGACCTTGAGTAGAGCGATGACGGGCAAGCAAACTCGCTGAAATTGTGGATCGCTGGTTTTTGTTGTTTTCGGTCAAAAGATGTGGGACCCAAGCTCCCAATTTTTGAACTTTTCTCATTGATTTCAGGTGGTTTACGACAGTTTTTTATCATAATCCATTTTTTCCGCCAATTCTCGAGTGGTTTAAGCAGCGTCTTCATGCAAAAGTTTGTTCAAACACTGTTCGTCGAATTCATTTGGTCGTCCTGAACCAGGTGCATCCTTGAGGTCAAAATTGCCAATTTTAAATTTTGCGAACCAATCACGAGCGGTTTTATCAGCTATAGCACCTTCTCCGTGTACAGCACAAAGCTCTCAGGCAGCGTCTGCGGCTTTGGCGCCTCGATTATACGCAAACAATAGATGGTGTCGAAAATGTTATATGCTTTAAATTTCTATACTCTTGAATGAATAGTGTATTCATCTCTTGCCAACACTATACTGAGTACTAGATTGAATACCATAGATCGATTCGATTAGTTTACGGATTTCATTTCCTCCGTTATAAGATTGAAATAGGTTGAATACTGGTTGTACATGATAAGATTTTTTATTTAAATCTTTCCATCACATTCAATGACAAGCTGTGCATAGATAAATAATGTCGTGAGGCTTGCCTTATGAATGTGAGTGGTTCTTAATATAGTCATTGAACTATTGTTACATTTATTGCAGACATCCTTCACCTTTGGTATTGAAAGAATGAGCTAAACATTTCTTAACTTACAAAAGTTATACGGGGTTTTTTCAAACAAGCAATTACTCCCAATCACAAGCGTCATATATGTAGTTCTACTTAACAGCTGCATATTAAGTGTATAATAAATATAGAGGGAAGCATGTTGATTTCGACTAAAAAACTAATAGTAGTTTTAACAATACAATGCGACTAATGTTTTGAGCAAAGTGGAGCTTTCTACTTATCAATTGAACAATGTAATCAAGTTTTGAAATTCAGAAGTTTAAGTTGGATATTTATTAATACCTTTATTGCGGTATGAGTGATCCGAAGTGTCATGACCATATCGACCTAAGTGGACCTTACACGTGAACCGATGATACTATAGTCACATTGCTAATTCAGCTGAGATGGGTAAGAGAATACAAATATTTTTAAGCATTTAAGAAATAAAGAATTAAAAAAAGATATTTCGATGAATAATTCCAATTTATTGCAAATCACAAGAAAGATGTTTGAATTAAAAAGAATCATCATTCATTTATTTTAATAAAATTATGTTTTTCAACGTACTTAAGCAAAACTTAAGAATGGTATTAAAATGAAGTTAAATGTCCCTCTTTATATGATGATGATGGGGATGATTATTATTGTTATCATTATTTATATTATTATTATTATTATTGTTAATTTAAAAAATATTTTTAGTTTAAATTATAACTAATAACCTGTTATTAAAGTAGCACTCTGAATAATGCCGACTAAAAAATAAATAATTAGTTTAAAAATAATAAAAAAATAATAACTTAAAAGAAAACAAACGTTTTCAAATAAATCAATGTTATATATTGTGATGTAAATCACTAATAAAATAAAGTATATTAAATAAATAATTCCGTTATTTTCACTTCAAAATAATCTAGAAGTTATTCGTTGATTTACAACTCAAATGATAAAAATGCTCAAAATTCTTTGAACTTTGAAAATCGTGTTAGGTTCTTAAAAATTTCCTCTTGATCCGATCATCAGTCTCATTTAGATACAGAAAAAATAAATAAAAATAAACTTAAGGAATCAACCCTCATAACGTTTTATATCCTTTGAGCTTTCTACAACAGTTAGGTTTTAAAATTATGAATAAGATAACATAAAAGTGATTAATATATACTTCTTAATTTTACAATTATAATACTGTTGGAATTTATAAAAAGATAAATGAGTAAATTATGAAGCACAAAAACGCCTGATATACATGTTACCAAGATTTATTTTACAATAAAATCAAGGAATTTAGATCCAATTTCAGAAATCACGTTCAAGTGAACTTAATCATTTGTTACTCGTTCCAGATCCGTGAGACCAGTCGAATATGTAATGTTAAAATTTTATTACTAGATAGTTTTATTCAAATAAATCTTTATTACCCTTAGCAACATAACTATCAACGTAAACCTTATACGTCTATTAACTAATTTTATGATTCAAATTAAATTCTTTAAAATTAAAATAAAAAAAATAATTTATAACAAAACAAATAATGATCAAAACTACGTACATACCCTGCCCTACCAAAAGTCTTCGATCAGTAGCTTTTTCATACTTTTAACTGGTCGTAATGAATTCTATAACATTTAAATCCAAATAGAATGTAGAAGACAGGTGAGGCAATGGAAAAATTAGTATTTAGTACAGTTTCCTTTAGCTCTTATGACTGCTCTTACACGGTTTAACATAGAATCGACCATTTTTTTAGGAACTGAGGAGGAATATTTGCCCATTTTTCCCACAGCTAAAGTTCCAATTCAGTAGCATTCCGTGGAAGCACCTGCCTTTTACGATCTCGTCGGTCTACATCATCCCAAATGAATTCGATGGTGTTCAAATCGGGGCTTTGTGGCATCCATTCCAGTACATTTATGTCACTTGTTTCGAATAAATCCTTAATAAGGTGTGACGTATGGATTGGTGCTATATCGTGTTGGAAGAACATATTGGCAATTTCTGAAAGGAATGGAAGCAGTTCATGTTCAAGAATTGCTTGGGACTCCATGGAATTCATGTTGTTAGTACACTTGACCAATGGGCCAGTACCATGGACTGTGAAGTAACTCTAAAACATAATGAAGTCGCCGCCGTACTTGACAGTTGGAAGAACACAATCAGGATGGAATCGTTCATCACTGCGCTGCCATGCAAATTGTCGTCCATCGGAATGGGAGAGCGTAAAACGGGACTTATCGCTCCATATAATTTTCTGCCAATCAACAGGAGTCCAGATACGTCTGGCATTGCACCAACGAAGACGCCGCATGCGAATGGCTTCTGAAATAAATGGTTTTCATACTCTCCCGTAGAAACCCAAGGAATGCAGATTTCGGCGAATTGTAGACATGCTTGTCTGTGTGTGGCCTGCGTTGTACTCAGCAGTGATATGTGTCAAGGGCATATGCCGGTTCTGATTCAAAAGTCGAGAAAGCTGTCGTTGGTCACGATTGCCCAAACATTTCGGTCGGCCAGATCGCTCCTTTTTCACATGATTGTACGTGCTGGGATACTTTCGGAGAAATGAATCGATTGTTGATTTGTTGAATTATTGTGTCAGATCAAATATCTAATTCCGATAGACTTTCGTTACGTGTAATCTAATCGTAAATTCGGATAAACAGTTGTCGAGTCGAAATAATTAATTAATCTAGATTTAAAGATTCTATCCAAATCCGTTTTATTTTCAACAATATCTTACAAATAAAATCGATCCATTGAATAAAAGTATTGAAGCCGATATTCATTTCTCTTTGGACATTATCCAGTAAAAGTAAATAATTAATTGATATTTCTTAAAAGAATTAGTTGTGTATATTTGTTAATGCAACTAAATGAGATATATATATATATATATATATATATATATATATATCTGAAATTTATTTTTCTACAAATTTTTCTTGTTATATAAATAGTGAATAAAAAATTAATTGTTAGGGAATTGGGTAATTAATTTTTTATTTACAATTATGATTAAATGAAGAGTGGAAGGAGAAAGAACGAGAGGAAGACCAAAGAGGCAATGGACAGATGATTTAAAAGAATGGAGGGGATTGAGTATGGAATGTCTGAGGAAAGAGGCTACGAATAGAGAGATGTTGCGAAGGATTGTGCATAATTGGGTGCATCTACGGCGCGACAATTAAGGTCAAAAGAAGGAAAAAAATAAAGAATATATTTATTGAGAAAAAAGCAAATAAATATTTACATATTATTAAGAGGACAATAACTTTGCAAACATTTATTACCATTACATTTAGAGTCATCCCAATTTTCAGAAGTTTTTTCACCATTTGTCATAATTCTTATTAGTGTAATTTTTGAATTTTTAATAATTATTTTTCGAACAACTTTCCTAAGGTTTATTTGTTGCGAGAGCGGTCGCAGCGTGGTGGCTGCGGCGTAATGGTATCGGGGAATGATCTGCGGGACGCGGGGGGCTCAAATTCAACGTAATCTTACTGCCATATGACCATCGCAGATCGTGATTGGCATCATCTTTGAAAAACGTCACTTGTTTAACCAGACAAAATTTATAACCCTCCGGAACACTGATATTTCTCTTTAGAAATGATCGCGTAGCGATCCTTCTCCTGACCCACTCATTCGAAATCATATAACATCTTTTAGCAATAAATTCGAAAATATGAGTCGCCGTTTTCATACTAATCACCGCTTTCCCTTCCATCGAGTGGCTCTTCATACCGTCACCGGCGGTTATTTTGTCTTTGGACAAAATTAAACACAAACCGTCAGAATCCAGTATTTCATAAACGATCTTCGTTTTTCTATCTATTATCGCTTTGCCGACATTCATAATTTCAACTATCTCCATTTCTTATCAATTTAACCTTGAATTAAAGAAAAAAATTCTCCGCGCCAAACTTTATTTCTATCAAATGTTTTTACAAATTATGGCAACTTTCAATACTCAAACTACAATTAAAAAATTTTTTGCGCCTAATAAATTTTAATGAATGATTTAAACGCATCGAATTTCATAAATAATATCGAAATTTAATAATAATAATAAATTAGAGTTTTTTCAAGTCACATAAAACTAATTGAGAGAAATTTTTCATTTTATCTTTTGATTTTGAAATGAATTCCGTTTCGGAATTGTTTGAGAGAATTTCCTTTATTATGCTGACAGAAAGAGGAATATTTGATTTATTTATCTGTAAATTTGATTATCTCAAGGTAGTTGGGAGTTTAATTTTTGATAATGCACTCAAAAACCCATGATACCAAATAGACTTAATTTTTTCCAGAGAGCTAATTTCTTCTTGGGACTTAGTTATTGATTGATTCATAGATACGGTTTAATCGGGTCGATATAATTCGTTTAATTTCATTCATCTCTCCATCGAATGTCGATTTGATTTCGGATTCTTTCGGATTTGATTTATTTGTCGCAAATGTCTCAATTTCAACACCGAATTGATCAAATTGATTCTATCGATTATTTCCGTTCGATCGGTTGATATTTAATTTAGCAATTTTTATTGTATCCTCGATAACTTGCTACAAGTGTCTCAATTGATCGGGAGAAAAGGTGTGGGAATTTGAAATTTACGCTGGTTAAATGTGTTGGGCGACAGATTCAATATTTTCAGGATACGCCGAATTATATTCGCCAAATGGATCAACCACAAATATTGAAATCGTTACGAAGGTTCAGCTCCTGGCAAGCAAGTGTCTCCGACACCCACCTTTCTCAATCAGAATCAAACATTATTATTATTTTAATTTAAAAATATTTTGTAAAATTATAAAAAATAATTAAAACTAATTTTAATACTATATAAAACTCTAAAATGTCTTTAATTAAAACATTAAATAAGGTTATTAGTATTTTTGAAAAATATTACTTATATTAGAAATTACCTGTCATTGTTACTTTTTGAATTTAAATTTTATCAGATTATTAAATTTTGATTAATTTTAAAATTATAAATTCTGTTTGAATGTTCAGTTATTGCAAATACAATAAATCACCAATTTTTCAACTGGGTTGAAGAATCAAAATTCCAATTTCAGCACACTCAAATAAGCACACCAAATCCATACATAATTTAAAATATTCCTCACACTCATTGATGTTGATAATCTCGAAAAGTGAATTTCACAATTTTGAACATTTTTCTATTCCAATTTTCAAATTTACTATTCCAAAATGTTATGCAATCATTGGAAAACGTACATAATAGTTTTACCACTTAAAGCCTAACTCCAAGTTAACTCGGGCAACATTATTTATGAATTTACGTTAATGCACATGTCCGGAAAGGTTCCATGTCAAAATGTCACCGATAAAAATGTCGCGGTCATAATGTCGCCAACAAAAATATCGCGGATAAAAAATGTTTTGAACACTTAATTAAATTAGTATTGTTTCTTAAAAACATTAAAAGTAATACACGAATTATAAAAATGTAGTATAAAAACAAATAATAATAAATAAAAACTGTTTGCATTCAATATTGAAAACAAAAACATTTTATAAACCCATTTTTATTTATCAAAAAACTTTTAATGCTTCAATATTTTATTATTATACGTTCAAATGAAATTTGCTTGTCACAACCTTCAAATAATTTAAAAGTAATGCATTATTGTAACTAGCTACTATCCTGTATAATCTTTATGTATTGTCCCTATATTTTCTCCTTCCTAAAGGTTGCTCTTGTCCAACAATATACTTGTTAATCATTAACTCAGGCTTTGTTCATGCTTCAGTACATCAATGAAACGCCAAATATTTTGAGTTTTTGAAATCAAAAACTCGTTAAATGCTCTATGCAAACCTTCGACCGAATTGTTAGTTTTTCGAAATCTTTGCATTACTGAATTAAAACTATTCCATAAACTATGTAGAAATAGTGAACTTTTACGTATATTTCTCATTTGCGATCGACTAATCAAAGTACCCTCAAAAATAATATTATCGGATTTAATAAAACTTCATTTTCAGAGTAATATTCTGTAATTAATTGGATTATCTAATTTGTTTGAATAATATAGTTTTTGTAAATCGAAAAAATCATCTTATTTTACAAGCTATCACAGCAATGAAAGCAATCAGTAATTTGAAAAAATTTGATGGTGGGGTGGACGTCGAACGTTGGATCGACAGATTCGAGTTTGCCATCGAGGTAGACGCGCTAATGGAAAAAGAAGTCTCATGCTTGGTCATGCTGTTGGACGGGCCGGCATACGACACGTGGAAGGGCTTATCGATGGATCAACAGAGAAATTCCAAGGAAATCAAAAGTGAGTTTCGCCGAGTGTTTGGTTTGGGGAGATTTGACGCATGGCTGTTGCTTGGTCAAAAGAAGATTCTCCGGGGGATAGACTGGACGTGTTGGCAGCCGAGATCAATCAGCTGATACGGACCGTTGTTGGGGACCAGGATCCGATCGATGCGTTTTGTGCAATGGCATTTATTCACAGTTTGCCGGATCAATTAAAGAAAGAGGTACAGCCAAGAATGGACGTCGAATTCACGTTCAAGAGTGTGTTGAACTTTGCCAAAAAGATATCGCCTCATCAACATCATCCAGAAGTGATTGCGGCGACAAACAGTAAATTTCGATGTATTGGTTGTAATCGACTTGGACACACGCAGAAGACGTGTAGGCTTAAATGCTTTAAATGCGGAGAAGTCGGCCATATAAAAGCAAACTGTAACATATCCAGAAACGACAGAGGAGAGAAGGTCACAGGTCCAACCTCTTCTCAGTAAATTGTGTAGGACCAAATGTCACAGTAAGAAGGGATGGTGGTGTAACTACCGGTAATAGTTACGCCTATAAAAAGCCACAACGCCCCGAGGACAACTGTGTCAACAAGGCGGCCGTGAATCGCCTCAAAAATTTGCAATCGCCATTAATTTATTCATGTTCAGCTGTTATTCCGAATTTATTGATTCGTCAAGTGCTAATCGACGGGGAAATGATGAAGGTGATGATTGACACGGAGAGTAGTGCCACTCTTATTAGAAGAAGTTGCATAAAGTCAAGAATCGAAGGTGTTAGAAACATGAACATGGTAGCGCTTGACGGTAGTCATGTAAATATCCTGAGTAAAGTACATCTACATGAGATTCTATTTGGCGGTATGAACCTGGAGCCTGTTGGAGCAATAGTGGTTGAAAGGCTGCCTGCAGGTGTCGATGTCATAGTGGAAAACGATGTTATTCTCAACCATGGACTGACATTACGGGTAGACGGTGATGATGTTCGTATAAAAATTGGTAGTAATGGAGCGAAATTGGAAGCTATTACTGCAGCAACTGGAGTGAAAAATGGAAGACATTTACAGATAAAAGCGGATGATTTTGGAGCTCAATTTGACGGAAGGTATTGGAGCACATGATGGAGATTTGTCGATGATCATCCGGTTGGGAGAACCTCATGTGTCAATTATGATATTCCAAATGAAGATAAAGAGCCATTTCAAGATGAAGTGAATGAGTGGGTAAGCGAAGTTGTTCTGATAAAATGGGATTAAGAGCGAGACGGGAAGATTCTTAACATGATACCGTTGATGGGAGTGCGGAAAGTCAAAGACAAAACGACACGAATACGACCGGTATTAGACTACAGGTTACTGAACGAACAAATTCATAGCTAACCGAGCAGCAGTTATGCCAGTTGCCAGTCATGATTACGGGAGTGGAGAAAATTGGGACCAAACTGCGCTATAATGGATTTAAAAAAGGCTTATCTACAAGTAAGGGTGGCTTTAGATTTGTGGAAATATCAGGTGGTTATGTGGAATGGGAAGTGTATGTGATGACCAGGTTTGGTCTATCCACTGCGCCAAAAGACATGTCAAGAATAGTTGAAACGATTATCAAAGAAGAGCAGACGATGACTGCTTTTGGGTATATTGATGACGTGTTCATTGCGGAAAGTTCTTGTAATGCAGAGGATGTAGTAGGAATTTTTTGCCGGTTTTGGTTGGAGTCTAAACCCATAGAACGGATTTCCTTAGATAAAGATGTCAGGGTGCTTTGACTGAATGTACAAAGCAATTTGCAGTGGAGAAGAGACCAAGAGCTCGTAACTAGGGAGCTTGAGAAAGCAACGAGGAGAAAAGTACATGGAATTTTCGGGGAGTGGATAGGCCATGTACCAGTTGCAGGATGGATACGGGTTGCTTGTGCCTATATCCAGAGATTAACCGCAAAATACAAGATAGGTTGGGATGAATTAGTGCCAAAAGACATCATAGAGAAAGTTAATGAAATCTGTCAAAGGCTGAGGCTGGATGGAGATCCAGCAACTTGCAAGTGTGTGGTAAATTGTAATAATAATGTTGTCATTTGGACAGATGCAAGTAGTATAGCAATGGGCGTACTACTGTGCGTTAACAGTAATATCGTTGAAGACGCTGCTTGGTTAAGGAAAGAAGACGATACAAGCCATATTAATATGAGTGAACTGGATGCGGTCATAAGGGGAATAAACTTTGCAATAATTTTGGGCTTTCATAAGTTCAAGGTGATGACGGATTCAGCAACAGTGTATGGATGGCTCATGGAAGTATTCAAGAATACACACAACCCAAGAACCCGCACATTATCTGAATATTTGGTATGGCGAAGACTCGATATAAGTTGAAAGATCAAGAAAAACTGGAAGTGAAACTGGAATTGGTGAAATCTCAATTTATATGACAGATTGTTTGACCAGGGTTCCAAAACAATGGCTAAACAGGAAAGTGGAAGTAAACGCCATTGAAGTAAATCAGTATGCAAGTGTTGATGAGATCAAGAAAATTCATGATATCTGTCACTTTGGAGTCGACAGGACGAGTGAACTGTTGAGAGAAAAATATGGGTCTAAAGCAGTGTCGGGCAACCCGTGTGCCGCCGGCACCCTGGGGTGCCGCGAAGAAGTCTAAGGGTGCCGCGAGAAGTTTTGAAAAATATTTAAAATTGCTAGGGTTTTTCAAAAATCTT
>MQRK01229476.1:7427-18557 GCA_001938485.1 Girardia tigrina
CACATTAAAAAATATTTTATTTTTAAAAACGTTTTTGATTTTTTAATAGTTGTTTTACTATATCATTTTTAATTTTAAAATATTGAATAAGCATATTAACATAAAAATATTTTACCCTTAAAATTAAAAAAATAATAAACTATTCAGGTGAGATAAAAATTTAAATTAACCCCTCATAATTATTATTATTATCATTACATTAAATATTTTAGAAGAATGTAAAAAATATATTTTTTTTAAATACAACTAAAAATTTAATTGTAACTACTGTGTTCGGAGCGGTTGTGAGTGATCGAAGTGGGTGATTTTTAGCTATCGCGAATGAGCTGTGTTTGGCCGCATTTTCGTGTACAATCTCTGCCCAAATGTGCCATTCAATTAACTACTCAAATAGTTTTGATTCGATTTATTTACAGCAAAAATCTATGATGGATGAAAAGTGATCTATAGACGCCGATGTTGATTTTCGGTTCTACCGATTAGAAATTTTTAAAAAAATTTCCGAAATATTTGACAGGTATTCGAATTCCATTTACTATAGGTTGAACAAATTCCACGGATTAAGTTGAAAATTCAAAATATTCGAATTTTTTTTATGTTTTTAAACAAATCCTAGAAAAGGGCTTATAAGCTCTTAGGAGTCAACGACCATCCATACCTTGACAGGAGACACTCAAAAATATGCACAAACCAAGCCAGAAAAGGCTTGTGCATAATTGGGAGCACACACGGCCCTACGACTAAGGTTTGAAAAAAATATTTGTAAACACTGGTATAATTTTTTGGTCATTACATTCACGTTAAATTTGTTTTTTTTAATTTTGATGCTCTCTGAAATTTTGTAACTTTACACTTGCTTGATCACTAGTTTAAAATATCTCGGGTTTCTCTAATAAAAAAAATTAAGAAAAAAATAACACTGGCTTTTTGCAGCTTATATATGAGAAGATGATTATGTAATCAATCATGTAATAAAGGCTCTATTTGAAAATGTTTAACAGAGAAGTTGAGTGTGAAGCTTGGATATTAATTTTTGGATCCATGGATCTTATTAATATTCAAGATTCACACTCAACTTCTCTGTTAAACATTTTCGAATAGAGCATTTATTACATAATTGATTGCATAATCACCTTTCTCATATATAAGCTGCAAAAAGCCAGTGTTAATTTAGTCTGAAGATGGCGGGTAATCCGCCGAAATTAATTACAAAAAAATAATAGTCTAAAAGAAATTCAATCTCTATTTAAAGATCATTAGTATAAATTTCAGGAATAAAGAGGCGCAATACGAGAATCATTACCCGGGAAGCTATCAATATATTTTACGCCACAATGATATTTCCTGATTGGTTTCCTTCTGAAAAATGGAAATGCACATTTAATAAAACAATTGATTTATCTTATTTTAAACGCTTGATTAAACATAACTGATCGATTTATTTAGAATCAATGCGATATATTTTCCAAATATTTCTTGTTTATTCAATGGAAAATATTTCGCTTTAACATTTTACCGATTTACTGTAAAGGACTTTTTGGATAGTTAAATTATAGGAATAAAAATAATATAATTTTTTAAATTTAATTAATTAATTTAATTTAAGTGCCTTAAATTTTGATAATCAGGGACCTTTTAAAACCAAAATTTCAACATTTTATATCTTTTTGTTTAATGCGGTATGTTTAAATAATTTAGAAGCAAACCATTATGACAATCAAATTCAAATAAAAGTTTTTCTCATAACAAGTTAATCATTATTATATTTGTCTTAATAAATTATGACACATTATACTATAATGATTATAGTACAAATATAAAATGTTACAGACTGTTCGTGGTGTTTATTACACTTTCATTATCAATAAATTCGAAGTTCATAATTCAACACCAAAGTTTTATTAATATCACAACCAACGATTTTCAAACAAATTTTCCTTAATTAAAATTTTCATTTCGCCCCGTCTTTAATTAGTTTCTTCATAAATTTTATCCTAATTTCAACTTTATCAATTTAACTTTTTTTAGAAATTTTTATTTAATCTAGCTTTTTATATACTTTAAAAATAAAATATATTACACATCAATTAATTCATGCCCATTATATAAAAATCTAATTAATTTGTAACAACTATTTAATCTAAAATTATTTTTAAAATGTATTTCTAAAATATATTACACGTAAAATTAATTTATTCTATTTATATAAAATTTAATTTGTAAAACCTAAAAAAATATTTATTTTATCTTAAACTATTTATTAGAAATTTTTATTTTACCCAACTTTGTATTATATATTTTTAAATATATTCTTAGCACAATAAAATAATTTCACGTGGGCTTTTCCTTTTTGCTTTCTGAAAAGGTGCGTTTAATTTGAATTCTATCTCCGATAGTACTTCCTCCTAGTCTTATCCTGTCATTGCATGCAATGATATGTTTAAATATTCTCTTATCGTCCGAAATTGTCTTTCTACTATTCCATTCGAGTTATGATGATAAGGACTTGAGTAACACATTTTAATGTTCATAGTCCATGTATTTTATTACCTTATCTCTTTCGGAACTCCAAACCATAAATCTTTTTTGTTATAATTGTATTCTTTATCGTTGTTTCGTCTTGTTTACTAACACTTGTTAATGAAATATATCTTATGAATTGATCGATGATTGAACGATCTAATTTTTCTTTTGTCATGTCTATTTTAGTGGTCTACAAATATCTACATATAATTTATCAAATGGTTCATTTGTAACCAATATAATTCGTTCTTCTTTCGTGGTCGTAGTTAGTGTTTTGCTTTTTAGGCATGCTTCACATCGTCCAATTATTCCCTTTGTCATTTCGTTTCGGTTGGTCATGTCATATTATTTTGCAATATATTTTGTGACTTTTTCTGTATGAGTGTGAGAAAGCAATGTATGTATCTGCATAATCCTTTCTTCTCTCTTTGATTCCGGTATCCAAATTTTTCCTTTGTTCGTCTTTATTATGGAATATTTATTTACAATGTTTTTGTTTTTACCTGTATTTATGTTCATCTTTAATTTTTCCATGACTCCTTGTTGGTATATATATACAGTAGATACCGCTAAAAGAGAATATTTTTGGGACTTGAAAAAATGTTCTCTATAACCGATATTTCTCTTTAACAGATACTTTTTTATAAGGATAATTTTTAAAAAAAATATCAAAAAAAAACTTTACTAATCAACACATTTATTTTTTTAAAAAAAAAGTTCCAAAAGTTAAAAAAAACCAAAAAGTTCTCTTTACCCGATTTTATTCTCTTTAAGCAAGTTCTCTATAAGCGAAATCTAATGTATATATATATATATATAATATATATATACATTTATCCTTTGCGCTTTGATCTTCTGAATCTTTTATTCTTCGTGGGCCATTAAACATTGTGTGTACGTATCACAACTGTTCCGCAAAAGTATCTGTGTTTGAATCGTCTATTCAGTATTCTAGTCGTAAATCAAGACTTGATAAATAGTTTATCCACCTCTGAAATTGCGCTGTAATCAGTTTCTTTGTCTTCGGCATGAATGTAATCACCTTGTGATCTGTCCGTAGAATGAATCTCTTTCCGTACAAAGAATGGTTGAAATGTCGAAATTTCTTGTTATGCAGTAGCCATTATAATGATTACTCATTGAATGTGACCCAAATGCATTGACTCTCTGAAAGTCATTTATTTTCTTCTGTCACAGTATCGCTCCGATTATGTCGAATCTACATTTACTTTCATTTTCAATATTCTGATATTTATTGCTTTAAGTATATATATTTGATATTTGAGATTATAAATAATTAATATAATATGAAAATATATAAAGACGTCTTTCTTCATGTTATTATTGTTGTTATAATTGTTGCCGTTAATGAGTCATTTTGACTCAAATAATGAAAGAGATCATTTTTTCTTATCGACTAGTTCATATACTAGTGGGTTGTGACGGCCAGTATGTGAGCCTTGTGAGTCGAACCGAGTGTTGAATAGTTATTGGCTCGAGTAAAATTCGTTTCACAATTAATTTACTTTGATTTTTAATTTGTTTCAATTTTATGTTCTGAGCGGCAATTAATATGATTGTAATTTCAAAATATTTTTATTGGTGCGAACTAATTTGTATTGGCCATTGTGAAAAACAATTTCTCACTTTTGTTAAGATTGAAAAACGTTTGTAAACCGGTAAAAATTTTGATTCTGATTGTACAAACAATTTCCCGAGGACGATTAATTTTAAAAATTTTAGATTTTTTAAGAAATTGATTTTGTAGCATTCTTATATAAGTTGCTTAAACTTTTAGTCAAATAATTTAGTCTTTTAGATCAATAATTTGCAACAAATTAAATATATAAAGTATATTAATTTTAAATTTATTACATTTTAGATAACCAAATTTTGGGACCAGTTTCTACATCTGTTCTTATAAATGGCACAGCTAGATTACGATGCCAAATAAACTTTAACAATTCTTATTCACATATTAAAGTTCAATGGATTAAGGATGGATTTGGATATGAGAATGAGACTCTCAGTGACCACTTTCATGGACGGTATCAAATGCCAGGATCAAAAGAAAGTGGTAAATATATTCTCAGTATTCTTAATGATGCATTTTTAACAAAGTCTTTTCTGAAAAGTTAGTGACGGAATCGAGATTTTCTTTTATTGTCATATAAAATATAAGTTTAATTAAAATATATCATTCATATGTTCATTCATTTCATATATTCATACATATATATCAAACATTTAAAATTACGAAAAAAATACCGTTAGTTAAAACTGGTAGCAAAAGAGAGTTCGGGTCAGACGCAAAATAGATCGATAGGATGAAACTAAATTGGTCGCAGAAGTAAGTGTTAAGCTTGAGTCTGATACAATGAAGACTGTTAATTTGGTTGCAAAATATTTAACTGTGGTGTATCAAATGATTGTCAGCAGTGATTGATGAGATAGAAATTTGTATTGCTGTAGCGGCGAAATTACCAATTTAATTTCGAATTTAATCACTTCATTAAGGGATATTTTATTTATCATATAATATATTTATCGTACATCATATGCAACTTTTCTAATAGGGCTTTGTCATAATCATACTTTAATCTGTATTCCATAGTTATAATTAAAGTCTCTTTTTTTGATTAAATAAAAACAATAATTGTTTAATGAATCATCAACAAATACAGTTACTTTATAACATCCTGTATTGGCCATGTCTTCTCTATTAAGACATTGTCAATTATCGTATTTATGATGTAATTAAATTTTGGCTCCGACTGGAAATTAAATATTTTAACGATTTTAATTATGGAACGAATATTTTAAATTGTTTATGGATGTGGTGAGTTTATTTGAGTGTGCTGAAATTGGAATTGTGATTCTCCCACATAGTTGGAGAATTCGTTCTTTATTGTATTTCAGATAACTAATCATTTGAACAGAATTTACATTATTAAAATTAATGAAAGTTTAATAATCTGATAAAATTTAAATTTAAAAAGTAAAAATATAAAAAAAGAAATAATAATAACTTTTAATATAAGTAATATTTTTCAAAAATTAAAATTTTAAAATGTTTTAATTAAATGCATTTAAGAGGCTTGAATAATTTCAAAATTAGTTTAATTATTTATATAATGTTATGAAATTTTAAAGTAGAAAGAATAATAAATATTAAGAAATTTGTTCGAATAATTATTTTAAAAAATCCATAAAATACAATAATTAGAATGATGACAAATGGTGAAAGAGCTTCCGAGATTTGTGATGACTAAATACAAAATCCATAAATGTGTGCATAACAATCGTGTCGATGCTCTTAACCAATTCGATTAGTGGATATAGGTCATGAGCATTTTCTCTTATTCATAAGTAATTGTGATTATCGCGTTGGTGATGTGATAGATTTGCGGTACAGATTGACTTAGCTCCATCAAATACAAATTAAAATTTTAATCATATTATTTTCTTGTTTCAATAAATGCTCTATTAACTGTACAGAATGGTCTTTGAATGTGGCTATTAGTCTTTTGGTTATCTGTCAACCATGTGATACATTGCAACGATTGGTGTTGGAACAATAGGTCAATAGAGTTACAAAAAAGTAATTTAATAAAATTACAAAGGTCTAAATACACTACAATGTTAATTATCACATCGTTTATACATTCACGACAAAGGATGTTTGTAAAAAAGACATAAATATATCACATTAAATATAAATACAATGACGGGTACAATCCAATGGATGTCAGGTCATTTTACTCAACCGATTCACCAAATTTTATTCATATAAAACAGATTTACTAATTAATCAACCGATGACATGCTGCCATTCAGTTATATTTTCTGTTATATCTACTCATATTTTGAAGCAAATATTACTTTTTATAAAAATGTGAGGTGATGTTATTGAAAATATAAAACTAGCAGTATAATAAAAACTATTATCAATCAGATGTAATAAATCTTTACTGACAGTACAATGTTCGAGTGAACATTGAGCAAGCGTCTATTAAATTCCTTTTTAACGTATTTCTTGAAGTCACTAGTAAATAAATACGCGACCCCTTTGAAATGCCGCTGCAGAATGTAATGATACAGAGTATTTATTCCTTCAAACCTTTAATTTATTACTCTCTTTTCCTAAACATCCGTCATTCCTTATTTCTCAAACTTTTTCCATTTTTTTCTAATAAATTGTTCTGTCTTACTAAACACGTAAAAAACATAATTACTTCTGTTAATCCACCCAAATCACCAGACGAGTTACGCGATGCGAATATTTATCAGGTTAAAAACATAGATATCTTATTAAATAAAATTGTACAATTAATACTAAATTCATATTATATTTGCTACGAATTGTAATTTTGAAATTTCTATAATTTTGTAATATATAATGAAAATATAAATCCTACGAACAAATTTTTGTTCTGATAAGTTTAAAAAATAGAATTCTTATGAAAATTAAATAATAATTAACCTAATTTTATCAATCATTTTCATCAAAAAATATATTTTATAAATAATATGCTGATAATTTGTTTGATATCATTTGAATAAATTTTTTATAAAGTAAATTTAAAAAAATTCTCAATCTGCACTGACCAAAAATAAATGAATAACTACAAAAGTAATCACTTTCAATGGGGGGTACGACGATAAAATCTCGAAAATTAAAATTTTAAAAAATGAAAAATTCGGTAAAATTTTAGAAAAATTTAAAATTCAAGTAAAATTTAGACAAAATGGAAAATTTGAAAAAATTTTAGAAAACTTGAATTTTGCATTTATTTCTAAAATTTACTAAAATTGTTCATTTTTTCTAAATTATACCCTAAATTTTCATTTTTTTTAAATTTTAATTTCTGAGACTTAATTTTCAAGACTTAATTGACTTGCTCCGCGTTCAATTTATATTTTTACCATCAATATAAATAGGGAAAATTGAGAGTTCTACACAAGAGACCCCCCGGGGGTCACTGTAACCATGGAAACTAACGCCATGTCCATAGTAACGGCTGAGGCTACCATAGCAACGGTTCAGGTTCACTTGGCAACGCTTCTGATTGGTTCCGGGTACCATAGCAACGGTCGCAATCACCCAAAAACGCTTCTGATTGGTTACCGGCTCTCTAGCAACAGTTTTGGTTCACTTGACACCGGTTCCGATTGCTTCCCGGTTACTAGGTAACGGTTCCGAACACCTAAACAACCAATCAAATCACTCGAAAACTTTGACAACCATTACCGTGACCGTAAAAAACCATCAAAAACACCTTAAAATCACTTTGACAACCACCGAAATCATGTTAATAACCATCGAAAACACCTTAGAAACCATCAATGGTACTTTAAAATCATCAACATTACCTTAAAAACCATCAAAAACATGTAAAAACCATCAAAATCAGAAAAAAAGTGCACAGTGCAGCACATGTGCAGCACTGTGCTAATCAATACTTCACATGTGTTGCAAAATTACAATATCAACCTTTAAATTACCTTATTGACCATCAAATTTACCATATCAAACCTTAAATAACCTCATAAACCTTTCTAAGTTATCTTATAAACCTTCATATATATTATATTATATTATTATAAATCAATACCTGATTGTAAATCAATACCTGATCAATACATCAAGTTTATAAGGTAATTTGAAGGTTGATATTGTAATTTTGATGATTGTTGAGGTACATTTTGATAGTTGATATGGTAAATTTGATGGCTGATGGTATGTTTGATAAGATATTTGATGATTGATAATATGATGGTAATGGTTGATAAGGTAATTCTTTTAGTATTATGTATATTATTCGGTATTTTTCTATATTTTACATGTTAACTTATCAATACGTTGCACACATAATGTGCAAATATTCGAAATATTGATTTTTCAGCACTTTTTCGAACATATTGATATTGAATCTGACTATTCATATATAAGTTACTATACATGTATTCAAACATATTTTTCATATTCCCCTTGCTTTGTCCTCTATACCTTATGGGCATTTGACACCACTTTACATTATAATATGCAACATCTCACTAATCGATTTCTGTTAACTTTCTGGATAATGTTGATATAGAATCTGACTATTTACCTATGGGTTTCTGTACATGTATTCAAACAGATTTTTCATATTTCGCTTGCTTCGTCCTCTATTCCCTATGGGCATTCTCCACTACTGTGGGTATTCTACCTCACTTTCAATTATATTATATTAAAATATAAATATACAGCACTTTGCACAATTATGAATTTATTGATTTTGCACACTTGTACATGTGCAGTATTGATTAGTACAGTGTAGCACATGTGCACTTTTTTTCTGATTTTGATGGTTTTACATGTTTTTTTGGGATTTTAAAGGTAATGTTGATGATTTTAAACTAATGGTGATGGTTTCTAAGGTGCTTTCGATGATTGTCAACGTGATTTGATTGGTTGTTGAGGTGATTTTGATGATTTTTAAGGTAACGGTAACGGTTGTTAAGGTGTTTTCGATGGTTGTTAACGTGATTTTAAGGTGTTTTTGATGATTTTTAGGGTCAAGGTAATGGTTGTCAAGGTTTTCGAGTGATTTGATTGGTTGTTTAGGTGATGGAAACCGTTACCAAGTTACCGGGGTGCAATCGGAACTGTTGTCAAGTTAACCAGAATCGTTGCTATGACCATCGCGACCGTTTCCATGGTTACGGTGACCTCCACGGGGGGTCACTGGTATAGACCTCTCATTTTTACTCTACTAATATATTTCGGTAGATTAACCAACACAATCAGTTTACGCACTAATTTCTTCTCTTATCTGTGTATAAAATATATATTCAAATTAAGAAAATCATGTAAAACGAAAATTCTGAATCAGTTGATTTTGACTACAATTTGTACATCGATTTTACGGCAAAGTAACAAAATTATTAATGCTTTATATGACACCATTTTCAAATGATTATAGCACAAAAACTTAAATTACTTCATTCATTGTTCAGCGAATTCTGTGTTCGTGAATTCGTTGACATAGATGGCAAAAGACAATTTATAAAAACATGTACCATTACACCTGTTTGAATCAATGGGCACAACACCAGAAAGAACAAATGAATCCATCTAATCTAAAATTTATTTATAATACAACGATAATTACTCCAAAGAATTATTGGAAAATCTCAATATTGGCAAGGTGAATAGCCTTTGATTTGCTGATAAAAATCTGGATTCGAATTTGATTCGATTGACTTCCGATAATTTAAATTGGAATTGATGAAAAATAATTTGTGTGATGGAAAATTCTGAATGTTGTAAGTTTGTTGTTGCATTTTGTTTAGATTGGTGACTCTCCTCCTCAGATTGGATTGAAATGTTATTGATTAATTATTTAAATCTAATGAAATTAATTTAATGAGATTAATTTTTGAATACTAATTAATTAAAAGTTTTATAATTATAAATTTTAATAATATTTTTAGTAAATGATTTTAACTTCTTAAATTTATTATATTAAAAAAACTAATGTTTATTTTAAAAATTATTTAATGCATTTTTATCCAATAAAATTTTGAGAAATTAAATGTTAATATTAATCTTGTCTCATAAATTAATTTTAAGATTTGAATATAGAAACAAAACACATATTAATTAAGAATGACGATTACCGCAGAAATTGCTACTGAAAATGTTTGTGTTGTTAATAAATGTTTACACTCAAATTGTGATGTTGCTAATAATTTGGTTAAAATTGTTATTTCTCAATATACACGCTCCTCCAATTTCGCAATGAAAATACCGAATATTAAAACAACAATTATTTCGAATATTTTTTATGTAAAATATATAAATTTTTTAAATTATTGAGAAACTATTTTAATTAGTTTTTTTAATGTTAGACCGGTATTTCTATTTTTTTATTTAGTAAAATTTTATTTAGTTTAATTTAATTTGTAATCTGGTGAATAACCTTCCAATTCTTTAATCGATTTAAAAAATGTCTCTTAATCTTCTTTATCCTTTTCACTTTTCTAACAACATCTATTAATACAATGTTAATAAACATATTTAGAGTTAATTATGAGATATTGATGCAATTTATACAATTTATGTAAATTTAATTATTTATTAGTTACCTTTAGTATATTTTAAATGCTTTTTGACCCTTCAAAATAATATTCTATTAAGTAATTTTTAATTTTCTTATTATTTATTGTACTTTAAAATTCTTTCTTAATCATCAGTTAAACAAGACTGAGGATTTAATCTTTAAAATTTATTCTATCTTGTACAGAATGTTTTATGATTATTTCATGCTATTCACAACCTTATAATTTATATGTTTATGAGTAATTAGGTTGTGAATAGCGTGAAATAATCCTAAAACATTCTCGTGAATCAAGAAATTGGTCAGTGATCTGATGGTGGCACATGATCGGTTAATAACAGTGATCATGCTCATGATCAGTAAAAAAATAAGAGTGAATGACCTTTGTACTAAATAGAAGGTTTTCATCTGCGTTAAACTTTTTATTAAATAATTATTCAGCCATTTGTTTTTAATATCACACTCACACTATATATATATATATATATATATATATATATAT
>MQRK01229479.1:6548-21378 GCA_001938485.1 Girardia tigrina
AGTACAAGTTGCACGCAGCAATGGTTAAAAGGCCAGATTTTGAAAGAACTTTCGAACTGTAAATATTTAGTGGAATGCAATGGATCGAGTTTCCCTCGGCATGTCGGTGATTTACGGCCTAGGAGAGTTGAGCCGGAGAACGTTAATGAAAAATCTGTATCTTGGGAAGAGGAATTCGAAGTTGATGAATCAAGGAGTATTGAAATGAAACGCCAGCGGAGAAGACCCAAATATTTAGAGGATTATGTGGTTGATGAAGATTCGTGTTCTGACGAATCTGATGGGGATGTTGTATAGAGTTAATTATTGTGATGCAAAAAACAGTTTGTTTAAGTGAACTGATGTTTGGCACAAATTTTGAAAGCGAGTTTTTTTGATTAAATAAAAATTATATTTTCGTTGTCGCTACAAATAGTTTAATGAATTTATAATTGCACTCCGTGTACTATAAAAATTTACATATAAACAAATATGGTTGAAAAAGTCGCGAATTCTTTGATGCAAAGTAAAATCGTCGCTGAAGTTGTGTGGTATCAAAAATAACATATTTCTTGATCAATTTTTTAATTTTATTTATTTTTCTACCCCATCTGCAACTTTTTTCTTTTAAAAAAATATTTAGAAAATATTTAAAGTTTTGTGAAACAAAATTTAACTCTTATTCAAATTAAAAAATAAATTCAATTAATTTTCAAAAATAATATTATTTTTTTATTTATATTTTGCAATTTTTCGATTAATTTATTTAACTTATTTTAGAGCAAACAAAAAAATGATTATTTAAACTGTCGTAAGATTTCGTGAATTTATTTAAATGTAATTTAATACAGTTTTACTGAGGAAATACATAAATAAATTTATGTAAATATACCAATTTTATAATATTTCTGCATATTCTTTAGCAAAATAATTAATTATTTGAACGTATTTCATAAATACTATTGTTGCTCTTAGAAAAAGAATTATATTTCCTTTTAATCAATAAAATATTTTAAAATTAATTGATCTTTGTTTTTTTCTATTTGGTACGAATTATTTTATTAAAATAGTTCTTATACCAAACTTTTGATACGGTCTTTAACATAATTTTCAAAAAGGACTAAGTAGGGAACTAAGGTTTCAACATTTATTATTATTAAGAAAAGCCCATGAGCCATCATGGTATTTTTTAAAGGGATTCACATCACTTGGGCTCCACAATAAATTTTATTATTGGATCCGGTATTCCTCGAGGAGTTGCTTAACTGATACTCATACAAAGTTGAGAAACTTGAAGAAGATGACAATAACTTCTCTGATGATTTATCATCAGTATAAGGTATAAGGTATAGGACACAGGTAGGCGGAAACGATCACCCAAACCAGTGGTGCCAGGGGAGGCCACATGGAAAGAACCCGATAAAAACCAAGACACGGCTCACTAGTCGTGCGGATTTATGTAGGACCAATTAATTACTTTTGCTCATTATTGGGTTCGTGATTAAAATCCAAAGTCATTATTCGCAAACTTTAATTCTAATACAACTTTAATTATTCAAACAAATTTATGAGGAACAATATTTCAGATACATAAACCAGATTTTAAAATTCTAAATATAAATAATAATATCGATGTATATATATATTATTTTATTCAGTTTTGCATAATCATATTTTGTTTTTGTTTTATAAATTTTTACAATGTTTATTAATTGAAATATAATTCTGGATCTTAAAAATTATTTTAATGGACATGTTCTGTAAAAATTCAATTCCTAAATAATTTTTTATTTAATTTTAAAACATTCAATAAATTATTTTTTTAATAAAACTTTTCCGTAGACAATTAAATTCAATAAGCATTATGATTTTTATTTTAAAAAGTGTTACAAGATATATCACAATCTTTTTTTATAATATTCTTTTACTCTGAAATAGTTATTTTAATAGTAATTTTTTAAACCTAATTTTTTATAAAAATGTTTGTTTCAATTTAATTAGTAAAATATTACATATAAATCATAATTTTTTATAAAAACTTATTTCATTTTAATTAAAAAAATGTTGTTTATAAACTTATTTTTTTATGAAAAGTTATTTCATTTTAATTAGTAGACCATTATTTTAATTTATCTCAAATATAAATATGATTTTTAATTTACAAATATCAAAAATTCCCAGTTCACCAAAAAGAACCCTAACACTCATAAATTAAATAAATAAGTATTCAAATATATTAAAAATTACATATATTTTTATTATAAACAAATAAACGCCATTTAAAAATATATTTTAGGATAATATATTTCGACGGTTTAACCGTCATCATCAGATCACTGATTATGTTCTTTTTTATTGCTTTTATATAAGAAATGAATGATTATGTAATCACTTACGTAAGTCTAATCGAAAACTCTTAAAAAATTAGTTGAGAGTGCTGTTTCAACATTGATTTTACGATCACATGATCTTATCAACATTGCTTCACATGACACTCTCTCCCAATAATTTTTAAAATGCTTGCACAAAATCTTAAAATCATTTATGCTCATATTACATTTACACGTTTTTTTATGCTCAGTAATATTACTCTTTCCCCCTTTTTGACTGTGTTCTTGGACTCGTTTGCAGAGATGACGGGCAGTCTCTCCGATATATGTGGCATTGCACCCATTACATGTGTATTGATAAACAATGTCCGAACACAATCCTAAAGGAGTCTGTGATTTATTGCAAAACATATTCTCAACTTTAAATGATTGAGAAATAATTTTTAAATTTAAAATGTTATCTGTTGATTTCAAGATCGAATTCTTGAGGTGTTTAAAACCCTCGGAGTAAGGTAAGCTTAGAGTATACCCGGGTGTAAAGCAGTTTTCAATGTTTAAACTATTAAATTTTCATTTTTGATTTTTTCTTTTTCGATTATTTTATCTACAGTCTCACGAGTGAGTCTGTCTATGATGGACTTAGAGTAACCGTTATTATTCAATAACTTGCTCAATGTATCAATACTTTTAATAGATTTTGAAATAGATTTTTTTGAAATATAAAAGCAATAAAAAAGAACATAATCAGTGATCTGATGATGACGGTTAAACCGTCGAAATATATTATCCTAAAATATATTTTGAAATGGCTTTTATTTGTTTATAATAAAAAATTGCCATCTTTTTTCAAGTTTATTTGTAATATATTTTTATGTTTAACAAATATTAATTTTATTTAAAAAACACTTTTTCATGAGAATGATGCTTTTTTATATTAAAAAAATTAACATTATAAACTTTATAATATAAAATGTCTACTTTTAATTGTTGTTCGTCTTTTCTTATTACAAAAATGCCAATTGTTTTCCAAATCGAAAACTTTCAGCGCGGTCAACTATTTACAGTGGAAATTTAAATTATGATAAAGATGATTCTTTGAACGATAATCTGTCCATAAATATGAATGTGAAAAGACGGATATGGAAGAGAAAGCGCTAATAGTAACGCGATTTACCCTGAAATTATATACCAGCATTTACTGTTGTCTCCGATGAATTACAAGGAAAACCCGATGAACAGCATCTACGTCGAGCACGTCTGCACGTCAACTAACAAAGGTAAGTGCCCGATATATGCGGTGTACCTACAACCAGGTGATTATAGTCCCATCACAAGTACATCCACCAGATAATTCACGCTCTGAAATCGATTGATGTTTAATTTTGAAACAAGCTTCGGAGAGACATATCGCTTGGACAGCAAAGAGAATCTGTTTTCCAGCAATTCAAAACACATCAAGGAGGTTTTCACTTTTTGCAATAATATAGTCACCACTTTTAACTTTTTAGTTGCACAGGATTAATATTTTTTGTTATTAACTCAGCTACAAAAAATCTCTAAGTCTCCTAATTTGTATTAAATTTGAAGCTCATTGGTTAAAGTGATATAGATAAATTATTTTCGAATATTTTTTAATGTTTTAAATTCAAACCTCATTTTAAAAATTAAATAAAGTAATAATGAATATTATTTGACAATTATTTGTAAATAAAAATAGATTAATAAAATAAAAAATTATGAATCAAGATATCAACTAGTGAAAGTATGATTGAGAATTGTTCGAAATATTATTTATTTTTCATTTAAATGTCCCAATAAATAAGTAAATAAAAATTAAAAAGTAAATTTAAGAAAAAATATTTTTTTTATTTTTTTGTTATTTTTGAAAACTTGTAATTTTTTCTTTTTCCCTTAAGCATTTTGCTTTTTTTAAAAAGTTTGATCTCCATTTTGTATGACTTGTGTTTCAGTAATCCGACAGTTTATTCATTTCCTTTTCATTTTTCTTAATTCCCACAAATTATGATCCTATATTTTGTATATTGTGTGTCTCTGATCCGACAGTCGACCAACTGGTTTAATGTCAACTGTGCTCCTAATTATTCTCTCATTCATTTAAATTCTTACATTAACGTAATCTTTAATGAGCAAATACATTTGATCGACCAAGCACATTTGTAAGGAAAGCTACTACTAATATTATAATTATGTATTATTCTATTTTTTAGACATAATTAGTTTTTTAATTTACTTCTCAGTCGCTCCTACAAGCCAAATACATGAATTATTTAATTTTGTAAAAGTTATTGTAATTTACTATTAAATTAATATAATGATTTGTCATTTTTAAAAAGTTTAGAAAATGCAATATCTTCATAAGGGATAGCATAAGTAATATTTTAAACAGAAAAAAAGTTTGAAAAAGTTTTTTATTTCTTAAAAAAGTTTGAGAAATGTCTGTCCCAATGCTTAATTGTAGTAAAACTCGGGATATTTAACAAACTTAACATACTATTTAAATGCAGAGTCCCTGGGTTAACTTAGGAATTAGAAGCAAAAAAAATTGACATTTGAGTAAAAAAGTATATTAAAAAAATTAATGAAAACAAATAAGTATAATTAAAAATTGAATTTATATTTTAAATCACTTAAAAACGAAAATTGTTTCAAAATGAAAAAATTCTAAAGTTTAGAAAATTACACTTTTGGTTTATACTTATGACTATGAAATGGATTACATCTAATCTATATTTGTTAAATAATGTGTATTATTAGTAATCTTTCGATTTCACTACTCATAAAACAAAAATATTTACACATGCCGACCCCTGAAATACATTTATATGAATATTTACTGACCGATATCAGTCATTACAAGGAAAAATTCTCTGGATAATAGACAGATTCAGCAAATATGTCAGCCTTACAGCAATGAATAATTAAGATGAGATGACAAAATACATATTGTACAACATTAGGGGATATTTCGATTTTAAGAAAAATCATGTATTTACGAGGATCATTTCAAACTATTTAAACATCAGTTTTTCGCCGATTTTGCGAAATAGCGGTTGATTGAGATAACACTTTTGAGTCCATACCCCCATAATTTGAATGGAATTATAGAGAGACAATTCTGAATAGTTTAAGATATATTGAGCATGATTGTGATACTCTTCATCACGCGTGTCTTGTGTGAGGAATGACATTGTTTTTTTCTTCGAGTTTGTACGTGTTTTTTATTTGTCTATGTGATAAATGTATGTAATTTTTTTTAGTGTGATGTATGTTGGATTTGTGATGAGTTGGTATTGTATTTTCTTTTTTGATGTTATTTTTGAAAGATTAGTGGTTCACGAAGCCAATGATCTTGAATCTCAATTTTTTGGCACAATTAAAGAAAATAAATCAGAATGAGATTAGTGATGAGAGGCAAAATCTGGAATTTTGAACCAGATACCATTCAGTGACAAAGATTATAATGTTGAAATTGCCAGTTCCACATTATAATCTTCTGAAGTTCACTTGTTCTTTATTGAGTCATGTCTGCAAATGCAGTGGCAGTAATCTGATGAATTCAGAGAATCTTGGAACAGTATTTGGACCAACATTTTTTTATGCTATTGAAGATATTTCTCTTCTGTCAACTGCAAACACAACTACAGCCATTTTTATTCAAAATTATAATGAATTATTTAAGATTTTTGCTCCCGTCCACACTAATTTAAATCAAAATACAGAAAATAATAACAAATAGGGAGGAGTATCAAATTTTCCTCATATTAACGGTTCAAAGAACTCAAATGATCAAAACATCAAAGTTAAATTCGGTGAAAGTTATCTGTCAATAAATTTATCTAACGATAATGAGAACTCATTTCAAGAAGAAGAATCTATTATATGACAGTTGGTACTTGTAATTATTGAGACTGATTTACAGCTTTTGTTACTCGTGTATTCAAGCAGCAATATATTAATAATTATTTTAAAAAATCAATAAATAAATTGATTGATAAAATTACAATTACCTATTTACCGTTTGCAAAAATGAAGTTTCTGAGATGCTGAAATTTTGTTATTGTTATAGCTGCCAATAAATTTATATTTTTCCAAGGTTATTTATTTTTTTTATTTGCGGATTGTTATTTAATTTTCTGTTACTGTTGGTTAATTAACTTTTTATTCCACTTGTCTGAAAATAAAAATAATTGATCCTTTAATTTTCTTGGGATCAACTGTTTTTACAGTGGTGTTAGAAGTGGGATACCCACGGTACAACAGCCCCCACTACAGAGAACATAGTTTTCCTTTAACACATCACAACACAACGGAAATAATTAGAATAAAATGCTTAGATCAAAAAATAAATACAAAAAAACAAACTCAAAACAAAGCCCCTATAAAACAAACAACCTAGAACATATTCAATCACAGAATACATCAAACAATTATGACATTACTTACAACAACAAAACATTAAATAACATAAACTTCAAAATTCCAGATTTCCCCTTAAATAACATTCAATACATAAACCAATGGCTTGAGACTTGTACCAATCTCTTTAAATTTAATAACATCAATAATGAAATAGACATTTGCAAACACCTCATAAACCAATTACCACCATGCATTCTCAATAAAATCAATGACAAACTATTTCAATTTACAAAATCTGAGAAACCCCTCAAAGAACTTTCGGATACACTGAACAAACTCTACCCCCATAATCTGGATCGAATTCTTGAAGAATGTTATAAAGAAACTAGCCTTGGCGACAGAAGACCGTCGGAGTACTTAGAAGAACTTAAGAAAAAATTAA
This sequence comes from Girardia tigrina, assembly GCA_001938485.1. Classification (NCBI taxonomy): domain Eukaryota; kingdom Metazoa; phylum Platyhelminthes; order Tricladida; family Dugesiidae; genus Girardia; species Girardia tigrina. Next base: position 13,680 of record MQRK01229479.1, read on the forward strand.
AAGATGAAAATGGCAACCCTAACACGAACTTGATAAACTTTTTCTTCAAAAGAATTCTACCAACAAACATCAAGAACATACTAATAAGCAACAAAAATCTAAATATAAAAACCTAAGGAACGTTAGCTGACCAAATATACAACAACGAACAAAATACAATAAATAATATTAACAAATCAGTAAAAAAACTAGAAAACGATAAACAAACAATAGACTTTCTTTTAAACAAAATAGAACATCTAAACAAAGAAATCAAATTCTTAAAAGAAATTAATCAAACCAGCCCAGAATTAAATAAAAAAAACTATATCCAAAGAAATCAGAAACAACTTACATATGAAAGAAGAAATAACCCTTAAAACCAAAACTCTTACTGTTTCTATCACTCGAAATTTGGTGATAAGGCTTTTCGATGTACTTCACCTTGCGATAACAACAAAAATAAAACAAACTAAAAAAGTCATCTAGATACGCACCAAAATTAGGTGACATTTACCACATTTTTACGGTGCAACATGTTAACTTCCGTTTTTCGTTCTTAATAGATTCAGGTTCTGTTATATCAGTTTTGCCAAAACATTTCGGTTTTGTACCGACTCACATTCAAATACAGTCACGAAAATATTTGCAGCAAACCAAACTGAAATTAAAACTTACGGTTTTAAAACGTTGAAATTGAGCCTAGGCGATAAAAATTTTATTTGGAAATTCATTATCGCAGACGTCTCCAAAGCAATCTTAGGAGCCGATTTCCTTTAGAAATTTGACCTTTTGGTGGACTGTAAAAACAAAGTTTTAATCGACAAACACAACTTTCCTTTCATTCATCATATTCACTTGAAACAAACACGAAATATTAAACCGACATTATCGTACATTCCACGAACAAAAATCACCACTTACTACAACAAAAAAATAAACAGAAACAATTTAAACAAACATTATACACACTACACAACAATAAAAAAACATATTTATGATGACATAAATCATAACATTGATACAAGATCACAAACATTTTCTAACAGGTACCATATCGATAATTTTTCAAATATCATTAAAGTAGTAAATCCAATACAAACTCAAAAATCGCATTTTAAAAAAATTACATTACATTACCATCATCTTCGATTAAAAAGTACGATGACATGCATTCAAAAATACAAGATACCGGACATCTTTTAGAAAATGTTTCAAAAAAATCAACTCAGACATCTATCGTCACATTGGAACCTAATCCCTTTTCAAAAGAACCAAACAACACAGAACAACACAAAAATAATCACTCATCAGATCCCATACAAGATTTAATAACAGAAACTAAGAGTTACACAACAATAGACAATTCGAACAGAGACACTCATATCAATGGAAAACATCTCCAGTACTTAGGCAACAAAAGAATTAGTAATAGGGTGGATTCAGAAGTTCAAACAAGTTATTCGATACATTTTGAAGACAAAGAAACTCAAAAAAACGAAAGAGAAATGAAAAATATATCAACATCAATCTCATTATTTGAAGATAATAAGAAAAAGAACAGCAAAAGAACTCAGACAGAAAACCTACGAATTAATCAAGCTACGCAAAAAAATGATAAATCTGATCGTACAAAGATGAAAAGCAATGAAACGCAAACTACTGATATAGAGAAAAAAGAAGATTTTTCAACATATAGTAATGATACAAACACAATTAACAACACCTCCCATCTTGAATCACAAGGGTCAATCAAAATGGAAGATAATCATCTCAAAATAGTAAACAACATTATCGAAAACGACATACAAGGAACAATATACAATAATTCTGAGCCATACATACAGGCTTTAGTTAGAGATAAAAACAACAAAAACTATGAAGGACCTTATTCAATAATCGATCAAAACAAACACTCTTTCATATTAAACATTAACGAGGTTCCAACACAAATAAACGAAAAAAGATTAAATTTCATTTTAACAAAAGAATTGAATGACGTCCAAATGGCCCTTCTTGACACAAAGATTAGAAGAAGACTAATAACAAAAGATACAACCTTCGAAAGGTGAAACTCATAGATTAAACAATGCAATACACACAAGTACATAAATTATACATATAACCTCTTAAACTCCGTTTTCTTGGGGGGGGACTGTTGTGATACTCTTCATCACGCTTGTCTTGTGTGAGGCATGACTTGTATTAAAATAGATCAATTGTTATGACAGTAAAATTATTTTTATTTTAAAATAAGTATTTAATCTTTAATGATTATCTTAATTATATCATTTTTAATTTTAAAATGTTTAATAAACATTAACATAAACATATTTTTATTTTTAATTTTAAACTTTTGTATTTATTTTTTTTTTCAAAAAAAATTATTTTGTCGAAATGCAAATTTAAATTAACCTCCCATAGAAATATGATATGATGTTTAAACTTTGCGTTTCTTTTAAAAACATTTATTAATATTTTTACTATTTTTGAAATTTTTGAAAATACCTTATATTTAATATTTAATTTTTTATATTTTAAATATTAAACTTAAAATTAAATGCTCAATTTAATTTAAAATTTGAAAAATAATTTTTTTCATATATTGATAAATTTTTGTTAATAGAATTTACATTTTCACTAAAATTATTAATTTTAACACTACTTAATCAAACTCTTTTGATCAACTCATTTTTCTACTAATATAATATTTTAATTCAAATGGATTTAAAAAGAATATTTTCAAATTTAAAATATTGAAATATCATTAAGTATTAATTTAAAATTTTGATTTTTTTTCAATTCCAAATAAATTTTTTTTACACTCTGAATTTCGATCAGTGATCGAAACATTAACTAACTCATCATACAGAAAATGGGCTCAAAAGGTCCAGCTTTCAAAATAACTGCTACGAAATTACGATGTCAAGAAGTAATGCTACTTTAATAAATATCTATTTCAAAAATATTTATTATTATGCTTTTTATAAATTACCATTTACCTACAAGTCCTAAGTTATATGATAGTTAATATTTTGAACTTTGAAAGTTATTCTAATATATGTTTTTATATTTCAGAAGATCATGAACAAAGTGATGAAACATTTGTCAATGAGTACTTTAAAAATGAAATAAGTTTCCCAATGAAAATTTCTTGGACGTTGAGGAATATTTGTTTACACCTCATTTTAATTGAACAGCTTATCTACTGGAATTATGACATTTCCCATCATCTCCAAATTTTTCACATAATCCACATCCACGTCTTTCAGTTCCTCCAGGTATTAATCAACCTAATCTTTTATCGCATTCCGATACGGCTGTTTCATATGTGGCATCCTATTGTTATAATCATTTTGTATTTTATCATTACTTTATTTGTGGCCATATTTTGCAGTCCGGTTGAATTAAATAAAGTTTACATATTTAAAATATTACAGTATAAAGAACATCCGTTTATTTTGTCTTTGATATTCGTCCTAATGGTTTTTCTGATAGACCCAATAATACAGTTTATAATGTTCAACATCAGTCAAGTGGCGAGTCTTACCTGTACTGATTATGACACCGTAAAATAACATTTTTTTGACTTTTTAAAACAGAATTATGACTGTGATCAATAAAGGTTTACTTATTTTTGTTATTATTAGTTTGGTATTCTAGTTTGACAAACTTTTTTCAAGTATCAACACGGGTATTATTAATGTTAGTTTCAGTTATATATCAAAATATATTTGACGATTTTGATTCATTTTATTTTTCTTTTTAAAGGTTTTTTTGTTTATTGAAGATAAATTGACAATTTTAGATTAATTAAGTGGAAAAAGTAAGGTAAACGCATAAATATATGAAAGAAGAAACAGTGAGCATAGAAATTGACAATTGCGGGTTACTTAAGAGAATATTTCGGTTTATATGACAATCATGTTTATTTTGGTTCTATTTATTCATTGGTTTATGTCCTTGATCTCACGATCTCTTCTCAAGGGTGAAATTGAATTAATTGGACTATAAAAATGGTACTTCAAAGAAAATTCCTCAAACCAATTCTTCGAAAAAGAATTTTTCGCAAACAATGTCCGATAAACAATTGCTTGAATGTTTTATGCCTCCTAGATTTTTCGATAGATGTAGCAAACATACTTTAAAATAATGCGTGTATTTTACATATTAAGCGTATTTGTTTTCCGTAATGGATTTGCTAATTTAAAGTCTCTAAAAAATAATAGTAATCAGATCATACGTTTATACGTGAAAACATTTTTTCGTGATAATATATATTGGAAGTGTTATGCATCTAATATTATCAAATGAAATTTAAGAATACCATTACTACACCATTACTCCACATTGCACCCTTTACCCTGGCAACGGTAGCAATCACCCTAGCAATGATTCCAATTTCCTTAGAAACGGTTCCGATCACTTAGCAACCATTATCAACCTTCATAATTACTTTAGCAAACGTCACCATTACATTATAAACCATAAAAACTACTTTATCATTCTTCAAATAAATATCATATTATTATATTTTTTTATGTGTAAATTAAATATCAATATTATCGTGCCATTATTAATTTGATTTTGTAATTATTATTTTTGTTTGAATATTGCAAAAAATTAATGAAAATGGAAAATTTGTGCCAAAAATTAAACGTTGTTGTTTAACTTCATTATTATTAAAAAAACACCACAGCAGTGCAACAGTGGTAGCAGCCTAGCGTAAGGAACCCACAATAACGTTTATAACGGTTTTTATTTTTACTGGCATGCGGTTTGTTTTGCCGTTTAGTCGCGGGAATTTTTAAATCAGACAATAATAAACATTGGGGTATAGCCAGTACTAGCTACTAATCCTAAGCGTTAAGATTAGGAATTCTTTGTTCGCCAATTAGTAACTCTTTATGCTATAATTCATGTAGAGGACCGAAAACCACTTCACGTGTATATTCATCTTTTAAGACCAGATGGAATTGCAATTTATGATGGTCTCGCGCAACCAATCAACGATTTTCAAACTTTAAAGGAACGATTCAAACATTATTTTTGCGATGTGATTCTGTCTTTTTAAGGCGAAAAAAATTTATGCATTCTAAGCAATATCAGACTGAATCAAATGTCGTGATGTTTTTATTGCTGGAATTTATAATGATTGCATAGGCAAGCGTCTTCTGATCGAAGATCATAAATAGCTTACTTTTGACGCCGCAATAAAGAAAGCGGAAGCGGTTGAGCGTGATGCCGCAAACCATATCAAGGTTAAATTAGGTGACACTAAATTGATCGGTCCAATACATCGGATAGCCAAACAAAGGAAGAATTCACATTCTGGTCAAAAGTTACCAAAGTGTTTTGTGTATCATCAGTCAACATCAAGTCATCAAAACATTCAATGTTTCTCTTGAGGTAATTATTAGGTTGTTGTCCTGCGAAGGATAAAATGTGTTTCTTTTGTTGAAGGATGGGTCATTTTAACAAAGTACCTTTCAAAAGAATGTGTTTCCACGAGATTCTCGAAAAGTGCGAAACATTACTACTAATCACTCTGTTAGACTTTTTGGTGAAGAACAGACTGCAAGCTCTCAGCACCTGGGTATCAAAATAGCTCACAAAAAATTCCGTCATTTGTGTTTGAGGTTTGAGTATCAAATGATTCTTATTTTTTATACTGTCCATACAGCTAAAACTGTCCCTTTTTTGTTTGACAGAGCAGTTACCCTAATGTGTGTGCCGTATACCGATGCTGCTATTATTGTTTTGCTTAAACGTCTTTGTTTAACAGAATTTCGATCAAAGAAAATAATATTGAACACTTACGGAGAAGGTTATGGTGACTGTTTGTAGTCTTCCGCCAGTCTCATCGATCACAGCTTTCTGAATACGGTTGAAACGATCACCACGGAGAAGTACTACCAACAAATTGACCAAATGCATCATGAGGTCTGACATATGTATCCGAGATCGGTCAATGTGAAGGTGAAAATTCTGCTCCACGACAAATCCTGGTGACACATCACAAAACCGACTCTACAAAAGCTAAACGAATTGAGCTACGAAACCTTGCTCGTCCAATTTACACGCCGAACCTCTAGCCCACCACCGACTATCCTTTTTTAAGCATCTGTACAACTTCGTCGAGGAAAAATGTTTCAAAGACCAAGACGACACCACAGACGGCTTAAACACATTCATCGAATCCAGAACTCAAGAGTTCTACACTAGGGGCATCAATAAACTTGTTTCTCTTTGGCAAAATTGTAGTGATTCTGATGGCTTTTATTTCCATTAATAAAGTTGATTCTATACTGAGTTACATTTGTTTTAAGTTTAGGTTCAAAATCCTGCATTGTTTTTACAACAGCTAATAATAAAAATGTTATCAAATTATTAAAAATGAATTTAATTAAAATTTTATTAAAAATATGAAACTTAAATTTAATTGTTAATTTAAAAAATATAAACTTATCAAATTATTATTTTAATTATGTTTGAAAAGTCAATCACTTTAAATTTAAAAAAATACCATTTGGGAGAATCACCATTCTAAGTTCAACATACTTAAATCAACATACATCATCAATACATTTACACATTCAAACAATTTAAAATGTTCATCACATGATGGACATAAAGTCTACTATCGTTGCAAGAATGTTCCGTGGAATTTTATTTATTGTATATTGCAGATAAACAAAACGATACAATTTTCAAGACTAAATCTGAACATGAACAGTGCACCAAAATTCATGATATATCAAGATTGAGAGAAATCAAGAAGCAAATACGACAAATTTTTGATGATGGTTTCACAAAACCAAAACAGATTATCAAGAAAAATAGAACCTATTATCTCTTTGAAACTATTGACTACGTCTAATCAATAGTCTAATTAACTATATCAAAAGATATTTTTGGTGATGATGAAGGTCCAAGACGAGTGTACTACATACATGCTGGTGTACATGCTGAGAAAATAAATGAAAATTAGTTAGTGAAATAGTAGTGTTAAAATGAGAGTTCTCCCTGACTACCCCCCCCTGGGAACCGTTTCCATGGCAACGGTCGCGATGGTACCGTTGCTAAGGACGGTTACCATGGCAACGGTCGAGATCACCCTATCAACGGTCGCGATCACCCTAGCAACGGTCACGATCACCGTAGCAACGGTCGCGATCACCCTAGCCTAGGCAGCAACGGTTCCGGGTCACTTGGTAACGGTTCCGGTTCACTGGGTAACGGTAACCAAGGGACGTTTTTCATTAGCAACGGATACAGTGATCCAAGGCGGTTGTAACCATGGTTACGGTTCCCTTATCCATAGCAACCGTCACTCCGTAACTAAGGACCGTAGAAAAAAGTGCTAATCGATCACTGCACAGTGTCCAAATGTGCTAATCGATATTCTAAAAGTGCTAATCGATAGTGCACATTGTGCCGCACATTTCTAATGTGCTAGCACAGTGCTTTTTAAGTTGCACATGTGTAAAAGTACAAAAATCAATACATTAAATTTTTTAAAAGTGCTAGTGTCATAAATCGATATCGTGTATTTCATACACATTTTCATTCTCTATTTCAATGTGCAATTAGTTGTTGTTGATATCCGCAGCAGGTCTCCAAGGTGAGCAGCCTCTAGTGTTAGAACAATGTAGGTAAGGGAAGTCGGCAAATTAGATCCGTACCTTCGGTAAAAGGATTGGCTCTAGGGATCGGGTAT